>PVKV010011741.1:27876-69189 GCA_004027835.1 Alouatta palliata | reverse complement strand
GAGACTTGGACTCCCACACAATAATAGTGGGAGACTTTAACACTACATTGTCAATATTGGACAGATCAATGAGACAGAAGGTTAACAAGGATACCCGGGACTTGAACTTAGACCTCGAACAAGTAAACTTAATAAACATTTACAGAACTCTCTACTCCAAATCCACAAAACATACATTTTCTTCAGTAACACATCACATTTATTCCAAAAGTGACCACATGGTTGGAATTAAATCACTCCCCAGCAATTGCATAGCATTTCATAGGTTTAAATGAAACATTGGTTGGTTGTTTGTTTATTTTCCTCCCTTATTCCTTCCTGTCTCCATTGTATAACACAATTATTAGTATAAAAGAGCTTTTCAATACCCATTTTTAGACTGCATTCTAGCCTGGGCAATAGAGCAAGATTCCCGTTCTCTCTCCCTCTTTCTCTTCTTCTTTTTCACTTTCTTTCATTCTTTTTTTCTTCTTTCTTTTTCTTTTCTTTCTCTTTCTTTCAAAAAATAAAAATAAATAAAAAAAAATGTGAACAAGAACTCAAATATCAATGGCTTAATCTAGGTGGGTGGTCCCTTTCCCCTTGAGGCTCTATCGTGAATCCACTTTAGTTTCCTAAGGTATTACCGAAGTTTTTAGGTAGAACATAGACTTCTTAAAACTTTTTGTAATATTTATTTTAATGTCTGTCTCTCTTACACACACGCAGAAAACACATCAAACCCATAATTACACAGAAACTATTACACAGGATGAAGCTAAGAAGTAAAACATTCTAAAGACAAAGATAAAGCAAATAATGGAAAATTTAAAGAAAGATACTAAGTAAACAGCAGGATAGTTAGTGAACAATTTGGCCAAAAATTGTGAAGATAGCATGTGAATGACTAAAACTTAGAAACACTAATCTACTTCAAAACACACAGAGAACCTGTCAATCCCCACCTGGCCATGGGTCTCAAGTGCCAAAGGTGGGGAGGGGGCTGTATATGTATTTTTCAAAGGTCAGCCCCCAAGTCAAGTGAGCTTTCTACTGTTAAAGTACTCAGGCTAACATTTTCACAATGTCTGAAATAAATGCAAAGGGAAATCATCACACACTTTTTTCATTCTAAAATGCTAAAATGACTTGGCTAAACTGTAAAATAATCTCACAGAGGGTGTGAATGGGCAGAGAGGTGACCAAAAACATCAATATCTCTTTTATTAATTAATTTGTAAGCTTCTCAAAAGTAGAAACCTTAGATTTCCTGTACTTTACATTTCCTCCAGAACATGACACAGGATAGGCCCATCATACGCATTTACTAAAGATGAAACTATTTTTACGTAGCAGCTAATAAATTCATAATTGTAATAATCCATAAGCTAAATTGATATATAGAATCGAGGAGATGAAATCATAAATGATAGAAACATTTGAGACCGAAGTTTCACCAGTTTTACTCTTAGTACTTTATTCAGGGATCATCAAAATCCAGTCTCCAGCTCTCTCCAGTCTCCCACAATCTCTTAACTGCTCCAACTTGAATCCGTTCCTGCAACAGCACTGAAACACCAGTCACTGCAAGAGCGCCATGCTGCTGCCCCTCCTCTTCACATCCCACTATTCTTTAAAACACAGCTTCAACATCACCTCCTCTGTGAAGCCTTTCCAGATTCTCGCCCCCCCCCCCGCCACATAAAACTGAGCACTTCCTTTCCCTGTTTTCCCTCAGTAATCCAAAAGATTTCTAAAAAGATTTCTACAACCCTAAATGGCATGGCATCTGTGAATATTTACATATATTATTTCTCTCCCCGCACCCAGACTGTCATCCTCCATGACAGAAGAGTATGTTACTCATCTCTGCATATCCAATCCCTACCACAGAACCTGGTGTTCAGTAAATGTTTACTTACCGAACCCATTAATTTCTCTGGCCAGTACAGAACACTGGGCAAGATAAGCCACTTCACAGGCTCAATGCTACATTTCTGGTCATTTCAAGTTCTTTTAACTGCCACCTCAAAACATCTCTCTGACGACTGGGAAAGATGGTAACAAGCAAAGCTTTTCTAAATTCTCTAGAAAACACTTTTCTCGCCCCGCTATTCTCCCTTATGCACATTGCCGCAGCAGCAGTATTCCCAAGCAGCTGTTATTACAGAAATTCGTATCTCAATGACTGCATGTGCCTATACAGCTGGAATGGTAGTGGAGGTTCAGAGGTCACTGTGCTTCACTCTTCTAGGTATGGGAATGCAAGGAGTTACAGAGTGGACACGGAAGCCAGTAAGGAAAAACAAACATGAATCAGGTTGCCATCTTTGGTCAACATGAAAAAAGCATCTCCTTAACGTGCATAATGGTGATACCAGAGATATAAGCCATTACCCAGAGGCTACCATTTCATTAAGACGTAACGCTATGAATATTTTCCATTCATCTAAAATAGAATAAAAAGCTTTTATTGTTTAAACCTAAAAAAGAATCAACCAAAACTGAACATTTCCCTAGTCATCTTAAAGAAATGCTTTTTCAATCGAGTTTTAGCCAGGCAGTTTTTAATCACCAAAACTAAAGATATATATTTGTATGCTCAGATCCTATTTACTTCAAAAGAAAAAAAAAGCTAAAATCGCTTATGTACTAGCACAAGTCAACCAAAACAAATGTAGCAAAATCGTGATGCAGCTGTAATCTGTGAAACATGTTACAATCCTCCAGCACAGAAAGGAGGACAATGGCAAACCTGACAATTCTGGTCAAACATCCAAAAACACGGACAATTAAACTCAAAGGGCAAATCTCAGGCATAACTATGTGCATTTTTAAACTTCCCACCTCGACTAACAGTAAATGATCAAGTTTCCCACAACATCACAGGGTAAGATGTAATTTAAGAATGTCATCATCTCTCACACCAGGTCCAATGCCCTTTTTGTAGCCAATGTATCTACACCAGGCAATGTGGAGGAATCAGAATCAAGTCTTGAGATGGCTGGCTGCGTGACAATCCCTCGTGAGGCTGCAGCTGCTGCTCGTTCTAGGTGCTTAATTTGACATTAAGGCCCCAGCAGCACACTGACGGTTTTACCGAACCACTCACTTGAAGGGGGTAAAAATGGATGCCCACATAACTCTTTCGGAGTTCTTCAGTGTTAACTGCTGACCTCCTTAACTTCTGATCAGATACGACACCGATTCCATTAAAAGTAAAACCCAGAAAAGCAGCCACCTGCTTCAGATGGATTGTTCACGGACTAGTAGAGAAGACTCTTAGCTCTCAAGGCCGAGGGTGTGGTTCTCTCCCCACTGAGGGAACGAGGGGTAGGGGCTGTTAAGGACGGACAGCAAAACATGCGATGGAGTATTAGCCGTGGAAGATGAAGTGGGCATTAGCGGGGCAGAAGGAGGTACAAAAAGGGGTGAAGTGCGTACCTACAGGAAGAGAGGGGAAGAGAGGGTGAGGGAGGGGAGGGCCCGTGAATCCATGAGTCCCAGCGCGTCGGAAGGGACGCTGGCTCGGGATGTACTTACCCGTCGAAGCGGACGGTGCCAGTCTGCTGAGTCTGCACCCGGTAATGTTCTAACAGCAAGCGTACCACCTTCGCGTGCCCATTGCGGGCTGCGATGATGAGGGGCGTGGAGCGCTGCCCTCCCTGCTGGCTGACATAGCCCAGCAGATAGCGGATGTCGCTTTCAGACCGGTTGAGAAGCAAGGCGGCCAGAGTCAGCACCTTGCCCTCGCTGGCCGCCTTGTACACATAGCCGGCCAGGCCCTCCATGGCCGCCGCCAACTCCAACACCCGTTTGGTCGCCACCGCTGCTGCTGCCGTGCGCCCCCGGAGGCCGCGTTCGCCAGCGCTTCAAACCCGGGCCCTCACAGCCCATTCAACAGGGCGCCGCCGCCGCCGCGCCCAGGCAGCACTGCGGCCCGGGGAAGGCGGAGACGCGGAGGAGGCCGAGTGCCGCGAGGGGCACGTCCGCCACCCAGCCCGGGCAGGAGGAGAGCGGTCAGGGCCGCCAGCCAGGTCCCAGGCGCCGGCCCTGGGCCGAGGGGATCTCCATAGCGGCGGCCGCCCCGGGCCTCAGGCCGGAGCCCTCCTTTCTGCGGGATGCGACAGGCGCGTGCCCGAGCCTACGGGTCGCCGGCGGGGTCCCGAGCGGGCCACGCGCACCCCGGATGGCGAAAAGATGGAAGCGTCTCGCGTGACCCGGCCTACCCGGCCTAAGCCGCCTCCGCCTGCGCTTTCCGCTCCTCGCCGTCCCCAGCGGGAGGAAACCTGCAGGCTGTCGTCCCCCCGCGCTCAGGAGTGCCGGACGCTGCCAGCAGCTTCGGAATCCTCGCGTGGGGGCCCCCGGGACGGTGCGGAACGCTCCCGCAGGAGCGGCGCCGGAACTTGGGCGGGGAGGAAGGCGAGCCTTCGCAAACAGGGCCGGGAGAAGGCGGGAGCGGGAGGGACGCTAAGTGTGGTGTCTCCGCCTAAGCCGGCCGGCGGGCACACGCGGCCCCGGTGGAGAAAGGTTCTGCTGCGCGCAGTTGGCCCATCCCCAGGTTGGGCCTGGATGTCCTCAGTGCCCTTGACGCCTGGAACCTCCTCCTGGCCCCTACACGGCCCTGAGGGTCTCCAGCCCGGGAGGGGGCGGAGTGAGGACGCTAAGCCGGTGGGCTAGGGAGAACCACTCTAGTTTACCGTAGACGGTGCGGGACCTCTTTCTGCCCCCGATCGGGGGTCAGGGAAGGGGTTGCGCGTACTCGGAGGGCCCATTTCAGGAAAAGGGCGGCATCTCTGAGTCCCCGAAATGTGGGGGGCGTGAGAGCCACAGCACCAGGCTCTGAGAAGGGACCGGAAGTCCGTCCTGCCCTTCCCGGAGGAAGGGGTTAAGTGCGAGAGAAAGATGGGAGCGAAGGGGAGCTGCGCTGCGGTGGAAGGGGCGAGGTATCCTGGGAAGGAAAGCGAGTTCAGACCGAGCGAATCTCATCCTGAGCCGGCAAAACCTCCGTGTCCTCACAGACCTCAACAGATTGTTGTTAGGATCTGAAACGATCATTTATCCCGCGAATACCCAGAGGTCGACTGTGTGCCAGGCTCTGCTTAGCACGAGGGATTCAGTAACGGAACAGACGTCAACAAATGGTAGTCGAGATCAGTTGAACTAAGTATCATTACCATTTGCTCTGAAGCAAGTGAAATAGAGTGATGGGGCACTAATTTAATTTGGGTGATCAGACGAGACCTCTATGACAAGTGACAAGAACAGAGCGTATTCTAGGCAAGGGGGGCAGCTAATATAAAAGCTCTGAGGAGGGAACAGTCTGGTGAGCTCAGGAACAGAAAGATCAGTGTGGCTGCAGCAGAGTGGGCCACAGGAAGAATGACAGGAGATGAAGTCAGAGGATGCAACAGTTAGGGCCTAATACTCCGTAGCAGAGGGTTTAAGTCTACTCTGTGATGGGGGCATTTGAAGAGTTTTAAAGAGGGAAGTGACAAGATGTTACTTGTGTTTTTTTTAAAAGACCACTCTGGCTGCTGTGTAGAGAATAAACTCTGGAAGGCAAGAGAGTAGATAAGAGGAAAGGCCTTGGATTAGGATGGTAGGAGTGGATGGCAGGTGATGAACCTGCTGGGACAGTCTCAAAAAGCTCAATATGAAAGTGACTTCCTCCCTCTTCCTCCCTTCCCCAAAGGACAGTATTTACCATAGAGAAGGAACAAATGCATTTATTTGTTTCCAAGGGACAGGGCTCAGCTCAAGTTCACATACATTATTTTATTGGAATCCCACCATTCCAATTCCAGGAGGTAAAGGCTTCACCTCACTTGCAGCTATTGGTGGAGGCTTGGGTCACTTCTCAAATTCTCTCCTTCATTCTACAGCTCAGCTTTACCCACTTATTGCAGATCCCTACAGAAACACTGGAGTTATTTTTCTCCTTTCCATAAACAAAAACAGCATTGGCAATATGGGCTGAAGATAAGATTCTCCTGGTAGTGTCTCTGAAATAGCTAATAGAGAAGTGGGGGAAGCTGGCTGGTTTATTTGAGGGCTTCAGAGGCATTTAAAAAAAATCCACTGTTTGACAGGCAGACCCAGGCTTTTTGGTCTCTGGGGACTTGGCAGTGACACATTCAGGTGCATTATGACTTCCTTTTCTGGCTCTGTACGGCAAGTACGCACCTCATCTACCATCTGTCTCTTCTCTGCCTTTCTATCTCTCCATCCCTCCATATCTCTCTCTCCATCTCCCTACCACCCTGCCTCTCCCCTGCCAACACACTTTGATTACCAGGGCACAAGCTGACCTGGAGGAGGGCCTGGCTCTTTAGAAAAACCCTCTCCTCGCAGCCTTAGGGTACGATTATGTTCCTGCATCATTCTACATTCTATTCCCAACCAAATTTTTGAAGAAAGTGATGTAAAAGTCCACACACAGGCCCCTTCTTCCAGTTTTGTTTTCTAAGGGAGAACTAATTCATCCAGACTCACTGCTGAATAAGAGACTTCCTTCTTCCTCTTGCCCTCTCCACCTCAATTTGGTGGTGTAACTGGATGGGTGCCAGAAGGGGTAACTGCTCCAAGGATCATGCTGAAGAGGGACTCAGAACTTGCATTGTGTGGCCTCCACCCCAAGATGGGAATACATCCTTGCTCCAGCAGCCCAAAGTCAGGAGGCTTGGGCTGCTGTTTTCTTCTGTGTTTATCAAAGTTGCTTAGTATAGGCTTCTGGGCTCCCTTGGTTTCTCAATAGCTATTGGCTGACTGGAAACTATGTAGTTGCCTCTGTTTACCTGGGCTTAAAGGGTGACTCTTCTGTGGTCAGGTTGTGCAAATCTGGAGAGAGGATGTGTAAACAGGACAAGGCTGCTTACCCAAAGGCCAGGGCCCAGAAATAGTTCCTTGTGCTTCTGACCTGTTTCGCCCTCCCTGGACAGAAAGCCACTGAGCAAATGTGCAATAGTGAAACAGAACTACAAGTAGTTATATCCCGATGGAGATTGATTTGCTGATGGCGACAAACTGCAGCCTTCCACCTGGAAACAAGGCAGGATGGGCCTTTCCCCACACTTTGCTTTTCAGGCATTATAGTGGCCTATGAGAAGCATCTGCCAAACCCTCCACGGGGCGCTCTTTTTCTAAGTCAGGTCAACTCAGCCTGCAGCTCGGAGTCCATGGAGTTTCTCAGATAAAATGCATGCAAAAATGTTACTCTTCAATCACCGGTAAAGACGCTTGTTTTAGTGCTATGCCCCTCTCATGTACTACAGAGGAAGAGGGTGATTCTCAGGGTTGAATATATCTGGGTGGGATTTCCATATCTACGGACAAGCTGTAGCTCTGGGCCAGTTTCTACATCTGTACAATGGAATTACATCTTTTCCCTGAAGAGCTGGTGTAATGGGAACATGCCAGCTTCTTCACCAAGTTTCTCTTCCCTCTTACTCCCCTCCTTCCCACCCTGACAGTCATCCTTCTGTTTTGCCATTAACCTGCTTAAGAAAGGACTTTCTCCCATCTGCGTTTTGTCTGCAATAATGTGTCTGCCCCAAGAATGGAGAGTAAACCCACAGCATACAAGGGGCTGGGGATGCTAATTAACAAGAGTTCAGAAATTCCAGCAGAGCTGCACAAGGGTCATGTCAGAAATAAGAGTGGTAACTCAGAAGCCACGGATCGTCTGTCAGCCTGGTGCAGGGCTGACAGGACTGGCAGCCCACGTGCCTCTGCCTCCTCTGCCTCCCACTCTCCTTGCCTTTCCCTGAAAAGCAAATCTAATGACTGGCAAAAACAAAACCAAGGATAGAGGAGAGGGGGTGGCTAATCTGTGTTATTTTGCAAAGCCATTCATCTCTCCCAGATTTAGGTTTATAAGGAAAGTAGGCTGAAGTAGACATGTGTCTGCTTCATTCTAACCCCATTCTTCTCTGGATAGTGGTACCAATCGATATCCTGGGATTAGAATGACAGAAATATCTGTGCCAGGCATCACAGTAGACATTTCACACAGATGAACATGTTATATTTACACAAGCCTCTGAAGTGCATACCATTATTATCATTCCCATTCTTCAGATAAAGAAACTGAGGCAGAGAGCTGTGGAGTAGCTCGCCCGTGGCCTCATAACTAGAGTGTGGGAGAACACCAGGATTTGAACTCAGGCTGTCTGGCCACCCCTAACCCACCTGCCACCAACCTTCTGTGCCCTCCTTATTCCCCTCTGAAGGTACCAATTAACTTACTGAGCCATTCCATGCCAATGGGGAAGGGCTGGAGGAAACCCCACCACCATGCCACACATACTCTAGACAGTCCTCACTGCTACCCCAGGAACACAGGTCCACATCCAAAGCAAATGCCACCTCCTCCTGGAGATCATCCTTGATTGTGCCCTGAGTTCTATACCCCTTTATACCTCTCTTGGGACCTTTACCTCCTTCTAATAATTACTTGTGTCTGTACAAGACTTTGCAGTCTCCAAAGCCCTTTCCAATCCACCTAGTCCAGCTTCTTCCCACGTCTTTTAACCTCCTTCTATAACTGGGATGGTGTGGAGCACAGTAGGTCAGCACCGAGCTCTGGAACCCAGTCTGCAGGCATCCCCACTCCACCCCTTGCTAGCTGTGTGCTTCTGGGCAAGGTACTTGTTCAACTGCTCAACATCTCCGTTTCCCTATCTGTGAACCTGGGGTAATAATAGTGCCACCCTCATCTGGTTGGAAGGTTGACTGAGATAAACACGCATGCATACACAGCACCCAAACTCAGCAAGTGCTGGCTGTTGTTATCATCTCACTAAATCTCCCAAAACTCTGTGGGAATAAACCTCCCCACCACCCTCCCACACACAGGCTGGTTCTTGTCATCAGTAAAAATGAGTTTAAACCAGATGACCTTTAAGCTTCCTTCCAGCTCCATCAAGCTATGATTCTACCATGAATCACAGTTATTATGGACACATTTTAACTCTTTATGCCATGGCAATCTCCTGAAGGCCCAGCCCTTCACACAGGGCCTTGTATACAGTTGGCTGTCCTGCCAGGGTGATGCTAGCACCTAACAGTAGTCCTTGCCTCATCCTCGCATTGGGAAAATTCCTACATAGCATTTAGTACAGTGAGTAAGCCCCTAATAAGTCATAGTTTCTATTATTATCTCATCTGATACCAATAAGATTCCCAAACCTGGTCATTAAAAGCGTAAGAGCCACATTGGGTGTGCACTCATCTGAGTGCTGATCCTGTGAGACCCTGAGCAAGTTAATTCACCACGCTGTGCCTCGATTTCCTCCTCTGCAATATGGGTGCAATTATGACTATCTTCCTAATAAGTTTGTTGTGACTTAATAGAAGAAGGTCACTTAGAATGGGACCTGACATATGCTTGGCATACGTAAGTGCTTTTTGTCATCGGAGACACCAAGGGACATCCCCAAGCAGTAGTGGAGTTGGGGTCCAAAGCTAAGCTCGACTGTTTCCAGAGCCTGGTGCTAATACTAAGAGATGTTGCTGTCCTGTGTGATCCACGTGCATTTCAGCAGGAGGCTCCATGTCTGCTCCTTTCAGTTGTCTTCCCTGGCAAAGGAGTTCTTATAATGGTGATTTCAGGATGGGAGGAGAGTGAGTCAGCACCAGAGAGACCTAAGGATGCCCTCTAATCATACCACAGGAGAAGCAGCCTTCTCCTCACCTGTGCCTGGTCGTATCACTTCAGCATTCCATCAGGACCTGGCCCAGAAGCCCAGAAACATGGCCACACCCACATGCCATGTAGCCTGGAAGCTGCAGTGAAACCTTCAGCACTCAGCTGACGTCACATATGAGACTAGTCCCAGCTCTTCCATGGAGACAGGCCCTGGCCTTGAGGCCACTTCCCATTTCTGTGGCATGATTCACCCAGCGGACAAGACCAGACAGACTTGTTCATACCTACCAGAAGAAGGAGGGCTGGGTGGTGGATCCAGGGGGAGAAGAAAAACAAGCAGGGCTTAGAGCTGGCAGGACTGGTCGCTGCAGGGCTGCAGGGGCGGGGCAGGCAGGGGGTGCGCATGCCTTAGGAGCTGTGCTCAGCATGACCACCCACTCACCCTTTATCTTCCTTCCAGTTGAATGTATTGATTTCAGCAGGAATCCGTCTGTGCTTCTAAAGCCCCAGAAATGCACTTACATCTCACATTTGTGTAGCACAATGATTTTCAAAGCAGTTTCCCACAAATAGTTTTACTTTGGGTTACTTTTAAATATTTGCTTATCTTATTACAAATCAACACATGCTTATGAGGGATGCTGGGAAAATTTTTCAAATGTCAATTTTAAATATATATAGAATGATACCACTAGTGATAAGATTTTCAGTAAATTTCCAACTAATTTTTTTTCTAAGCCCATAGACATATATAGTTCATGAAACAAAACTGGAGCCATACCACACACAGAGTTCTGTATCGTTTTTTCGGTGTTGTTTTAATTTAACAAAGTCATAGGCATTTTTCAGTGTTACCAAACATTCTGCTGTAGCAGTTCGTAATGGCTGCATTTATCAGAACAGACGTGTCACACTTTCGGTGGCCATGCCCTGCTTGTTGGATTTCCAAGATGTTTACCAGAATATCTTTTTATTTGCATTGTCGTCTGTGTGTCTGATGATGTGCCAATAATAAATTTCTAGTGATGGAATTACCAGCTCACAGGATTGGACTATTTCTGAATATATTTAGCCAAATTACTTTCCAGAAAATACATCCCGTTTACACTTCCCTGGCAATCTGTTTCAATGTTCTTCTCACTCTGTTTTGAGCTTGTGAGCCAGTGAGTTAGGTAACAAGGTCTCATGTTACAGATGAAGAAAATTGGCACAAAGAGATTAAGTAACCAGCTCCAGTTCATACAACCGAGATCCAAGCTCTGGCCTCCTAGACTTGGGATCAGGGGCCTTCCAGACAAGGGGAGCTCTGAAGAGGTTTCCTGAGTAATGGAATTGGATTAAAAAAAAAAATTTTTTTTTGAGATGGAATCTCACTCTGTCACCCAGGCTGGAGTGCAGTGGTGCCATCTTGGCTCACTGCAACCTCCGCCTCCCAAGTTCAAGTGATTCTCCTGCCTCAGCCTCCTCAGTAGCTGGGATTACAGGCATGTGCCCCGATGCCCAGATAATTTTTATATTTTTAGTAAGTAGAGACAGATTTTCACTATGTTGGCCAGGCTGGTCTCAAACTCCTGACCTCAGGTGATCTGCCTGCCCCAGCCTCCAAAGTGCTGGGATAATAGGTGTGAGCCATCACACCCACCCTTCTTCTACTGTTTATTAGAGACATTAGTCTGTAAGTTCTCCTTTTTTGTAATAACCTTGTTATATTTTGATATCAAAGTTATGCTGGCCTGAAAGTTGAGGAATTTTCCCTTTTTTCTCCTCTAGTGTTTTCTTTGAGGGGAGGTTTCTAATTATGGATTAAAGTTTTAAAAATAGGTGTAGGTATATGTATATTTTGTACTTTCTCTTATGTTCATTTTGGTAAATTGGGTTTCTCAAAGAATTTATTCACTTTGATTTTTCAAATTTATTAGCATATATTTTTTATAGTATCTTTTTATCATTTTAATATCTGTAGCATCTGTTTTCATAGCTTGCTTTTTTCATTCCTGATACTGGTAATTCATATTCTCTCTTAGTTTTTCTTAATTAGTCTTACTGCCATTTATCAATTTTTTTTTAATAAGGTCTCACTCTGTCACCCAAGCTTACATACAGTGAAGCGATCACAGCTCACTGCACTTAGCCTTGGCTCAAGTGATCCTCCCACCTCAGCCTCCCAAAGTGCTAGGGTTACAGGCATGAGCCACTGCACCAGCCCTATCAATTTTTTTTCGCTTTTTCAAAGAATGAATGTTTGGATTTATTTTCCATATTGCAAGTTTTTTTTCTATTTCACAGATTTTTCCTCTTTACTACTTCTTTGCTCTTTCTTTATTTGATCCAATTTGTTGTTAGATTCCTGATTTTCAATTCTTAGTCTTTTTTTTTTTTTGAGACAGAGTCTGGCTCTGTCACCCAGGCTCGAGTGCAGTGGTGCAACCTTGGCTCACTTCAATCTCCTCCTCCTGGGTTCAGCCTCCCGAGTAGCCAGGATTACAAGCATGCACCACCACACCTGGCTAATTTTTGTATTTTTAATAGAGACAGGGTTTCACCATGTTGGCCAGGCTGCTCTCGAACTCCTAACCTCAAGTAATCTGCCTGCCTCTGCTTCCCAAAGTGCTGGGATTACATGCATGAGCCACCGTGCCCAGCCAATTCTTAGTCTTTTTTTTTTTTTTCATTCCTAAATATACATTTAAGGCCATTCATTTTCCTCTAATCACTGTCTGGTTGATGTCCTACAGTTTAAAAATAAAATTATGTATGTTTATTATAAGAATCAAATTAAGAAATTGCATCAACTTCTCTAACACACTTATTTACACAGCAAATATAATATACCAAGAGGATGCAAACCTTCCAAATATGTCAAGCCACAGTTTTCTTTGTTTTTTCCTTAGTTTTGTTCTTCCACCTTATCTTTGTTTTTGTAAGTGGATTTTCTCTTATCCTGCCTTTTAATTTTGCTAGGGTTGGTAATATAGGAAATCAAAAAAGGATTTAGACAAGAAAAAAATGAAGTTACAATCTGAATAACTTTGAAGCAATAGATTTACATTTGAGAACTTTTAGTTGTAATGATCCTGCAAGTTTTGGTATGTTGTGTTTTATTATTCAGTTAAAAATATTTTCTTTTTTTTTTTTTTTTTTTGAGACGGAGTTTCGCTCTTGTTGCCCAGGCTGGAATGCAATGGCGCGATCTCGGCTCACCGCAACTTCCACCTCCTGGGTTCAAGCAATTCTCCTGCCTCAGCCTCCCGAGTAGCTGGGACTACAGGCACGTGCCACCACGCCCAGCTAATTTTTGTATTTTTAGTAGAGACGGGGTTTCACCATGTTGACCAGGATGGTCTCGATCTCTTGACCTCGTGATCCACCCGCCTCGGCCAAAAATATTTTCTAATTCTCATGTGATTTTTGTTTTTTATTCATAAGTTATTTAGATGTCCTACCAAATTTCAACGTGGTTGGGGGTTGTATTATTATCTAGATATGATAGATGTTTGGCTTAGTTCCACAGTCAAAGAACACAATCTGTAGAATTTCATTCCTTTGATATTTATTGAAGTTTGATTATGTCTCAGCATGTGACTTATCTGGAGGAAATGTTCAATGCGTACTTGAGAAGAATGTGCTTTCTGTTCTTGTTGAGTGACGTGTTTTGTCAGGTCAATTTAACTCCATTACTCAAATATTTCATATCCTTATTTTTTTGTGCTTATACTACCAGTTACTGATAGAGGAAAGTTAAAATTTTCAACTGTGATTGTGGATTTGTCTATTTTTTAATTACATCTGTCCATTTTTACATGATATATTTTAAGGGTATGTTAGTATCTCATATGAAATTATAATTACTTCTTCCTGTTGAAATTAACCAGTTATTATGAGAAGTGTTTCTCTTTATCTCTATTAATATTTATTCCTTTAAAGTTTACTTTGTTTTATATTAGTAAAGCAACATTAATTTTCTTCAAGCATTTGTCTTTGACATTCTTTTACTTTCAAATTTTCCAGGTCTTCAAATTCAAAATATGTCTTTTGTAGGCAGAATATATTTGCTTTAAAAAAGAAGTCAACTGTGGCAGTCTTAGCTTTTTTTTCTTTCTTTTGAGACAGGGTCTCATTCTGTCACCCATACTGGTGTACAGTGGTGCACTCACGGCTCACTGCAGCCTTAGCTTCCTGGGCTCAGGTGATTCTCCCATCTTGGTCTCTGGAGTAGCTGGGACTGCAGGCATGTGCCACTATGCTGGGCTAATTTTTGTATTTTTTATGGAGATTGGGTTTCACCATGTTGCCTAGGCTGGTCTGGATCTCCTGGGCTCAAGCGATCCACCTGTCTCGCCCTCCCAAAGTGTTGGGATTACAGACCCGAGCCACCGTGCCCAGACAATCTTAGCCTTTTAATTGAACTATTTAGCCATTTATATGTAATGTGATTACTGATAAAATTTGGCTTAAAGCTATCATCTATTTATCTCATTTGTTCTCTGTTCCTTTTTTTTTTTCTTTTGTATTAATTAACTTTCCACTTCTCATTAGTGTGTCATGAATTCTATTTGCAATGATTTTTCTTCTGCCTGAAGGATTCCCTTTGGTGTTTATTTTACTCTAAGTCTGTTATTCACAGATACTCTTTTTTTTTTTTCTTTTTCTGACGTTTCTTTTTCTGTTCATTTGAAACATTTTTATTGCACCTTCATTTCTGAAGGCTATTCCTATGGGTATAGAATTCTGGTTGGCCTGAATTTCTGCTTGGTTTCTCAGCTATGTTGCACACAGATGTGATTTAGGAACTGGCAAATGCCTTGCAGGAAAATTGCTCACAAATTTAGGCTTTCTTTTCTGTGGCTTCTTCCTCTTTGGGATCTTGACCCTTAATATGTCCACTGCTGTGGTAGCGCCAGATGCTAACATCTTTCTTCCCAGCCATTCATCACTTTTTGCTCCACCTCTCTTCCCAGCTTCAGAAATTAGAGAATACCCCTCGAGAAAAGTGAAAGTCAATATGAGGATTCCTTAGTGAGCTCCAGATCTTGGCTTCTGAAGTCTTAGCTGCTTTGATTGCTCTGTGAGCCTTTTAGTTAATTTCCCCCACCCCCTGCCCAGTGTTTATCGTTGCTCTCAGCAGTAGGGTTAGTTTGACATAATCCAGCCTGTCATGTGTGTAATAAAACATACTGCAAAGCCATAGAAACAAAAACTGTATTATAATGACACAGGAATAGACACACTAAAGGACAAACAAGAGAGCTCTGAATAAAACCATGTGTGCAAGCAAAATTTATGGATGATAAATCAGAAATCAGAGAAAAATGATAGACTCTTTAGAGATGATTTTAGGAAAACCAGTTTATTAGATGCAGAGAAATAAAAACAAATCCTTGTTTTATACTGTATTTGAAATGTAAACAAAAGAAATGGTAACATAAAAGAAGAAAATATAGCAAATGATCTCTGTAGCCTAAAATAGGAAAATACCTCAAAAAAAAAAACCCAAGAAAATATAATAAGCCCAAAATTTGAAGGATTTGATTATGTCACTATTAAGGATTTCTGTTTAATGCAGATCAAGTTAAAAGCAGCTGTCTGATTTAGAGAGACTATTTATAGTATCTAAAACAAAAGAGTGATTATCTTCTAGGTTATATAAAGACTCATGCAAATCAGTAAGAAAGAAAATGCCACAGGAAACCCTGCAAAAGAACGGCACAGAAAAACAACAAGCTATTCACAGAAGCAGAAGCCCAAAATAGAAGAGATGCTCAAATTTATTAGCGTTAGAGGAATGCAGTCACAAGATACCACTTTTTAAACTTGGACGTCAGAATGGCAAAAAATAGATAGGTAAAACCAAACATTAGTGTTTATCACAGAGAACTCACAAAGGTTTTTAGGAGGAAATGTACAAGGACCTTCCTCGTGGCTTTATCAAAGTGATGGGAAAGTGAGGGCAACCTGGGTATCCATTATCACAAATTGAGAACCATATGATGTATGCTCACTCTGGCAAGATTGGTTAGTGGCTCACCAAATCTATCTCCTTTTCTTCCAAGACACACAAATAGACTACACTGTCCAGTCCTCATGGCACTTAGGCACAGCCATTTGACTGAGTTCTAATCAAAGAATGCGAATGGAAATGATGTTGCTATTCCAGGTCCATGAAAACCTCTCACACAAGATATTTATGCCTTTCACCTTCTGCCAGTGCAATGCAGGTGAGTGCGACCATCTTGGAAGCCGTGTTGAAGAAGGCAGAGCCACAGGATAGAGGCAGCGGGGTTCTCTAAATCACTGCTGTGGAGGAAACCTGCATACCAATGAGAAATAGCCATTTTTTTGGATTTTAAGAGCAAGAAATAAACTTCAGTTGTGTTTAGCGTTACGTGCTTTGGAGTTTGCTTATTACAGCAAGTAGTGTTACTGCATATTGGTTGCAGTACACTATGAAATACGATGCTGGGGAAAGAAGTGATGGAATAGATATGCATAAAACACCATTGGCCTCAAAACATAGGGTTAAGTGCAAAAGCGGGGAAACGATGAGATTTACAACTACATTCTATTTATTAAATGGCACATACACACACAATATAACATGTTTTCTAAGGATATGTGCATATTTAAGTATGTATAACAAATGCTTTGGAATGGGTATGCATGGACCGGGCGCAGTGGTGCATGCCTAAAATCCCAGCACTTTGAGAGTCGCCGGCAGATGAATTACTTGAGGTTGGAAGTTCGAGACCACCCTGGCCAACATGGTGAAACCCTGTCTCTACTAAAAATACAAAAGAATTAGCCAGGCCTAGTGGTGAGCACCTGTAATCCCAGCTACTTGGGAAGCTGAGGCAGGAGAATTTGCTTGAACCTCGGAGGTGGAGGTTTCAATGAGCCATGATCATGCCACTGAACTCCAGCCTGGGAGACAGAGCAAGACTCCATCTCAGAATAATGAGAACAACAATAATAATAATAATGGGTATGTATGGTAGGAATCAGAGAAGAAGGGAGAAAAAGAACATTTTCAAGAGAGTGTACTAACCTGTGAGGACAATAAACTATGAACTGAGAAGTGTGATTAATTAATTTTATATACCTGATGACCTAAGTACAATTTTGAAAAATACAGCAAATAATTTAAGAAATTATAAAACCAGCAAACAAGTGTATGAAAATAATCTGAGCATTTTTAGGAATCAAACAAATATAAATCCATATAACAATAAGGTAACAGCAGCACTAGCAAATTAGCAAGTATTTTTTAAAATATTAACATTCGGTGTTATGGAGAGTTTGGTAAAACAGGACTTCTCATATTTGGCTGGAAGTTACGGAAATTGGAAAATTACTTAGGAAAGCAATTGATAATATTTATGAAGATTCTAGAAACATTTATACCTTTTGTCTTAGTGATTCAATTTCTTGGAATCTAGCTAATGATATAATCTCAACAATCTCAATAGAACCATCAAAATAGTTTCTACAAAGATTGTATAATATATAATGGGAAAATGATTGTGATGCATTATTAAGTTTTTAAAAAGCAGAAAATAAAAAGCAAATATTATAAATAATAATTATTATACATTTGGCTACAAATATGTAAAAACAAACCCCACATCCAGGAGTGTAAGATTTATGCCCTACCCACAGTAAACTCACAGTATAAAAAGAACAGACAGCAAAAATAGTTCTCCACTTTTATGAGACAGAGGATTTCAGGTTAAGAAGTTGGTCTTGTTTAATGAGGACTAAGACCACTTGGGTCAACATGATACAAGTCTTCTAAGAAATGTTTGCCCAGGAAGATAAGGTGGTAAACCAACAAACACATTTATTGTTTGTTTCAAGAAATTAACATATTGGGGAAAATAGTTTGCTCAGCTGGCCAAAGAACTCCCCTGTTAGGATAACAGACTGATCAAATAGGCAAAAATCTCACTTATATGACAGTTTATTTATCAAGCCTTGCATGAAGACCTTTGCTTCTCTGGGTCTACTAATCCTAACTCTCCTAAATGTTATCAACTGTGCTAAGACAGGCACAGTGGCTCACACCTGTAATCCCAGTACTTTGGGAGGTTGAGGTGGGTGGATCACAAGGCCAGGAGTTCGATACCAGCCTGGCCAACATAGTGAAACCCCATCTCTACTAAAAATAAAAATAAAAAAATTAGCTGGATGTGGTGGCGGGTGCCTGTAGTCCCAGCTATTTGGGAGGCTGAGGCAGGAGAATTACTCGAGCCTGGGAAGCGGAGGTTGCAGTGCGCCTGGGTGACAGAATGAGACTGTCTCAAAAAAAAAAAAAAAAAAAAATTGTGCCAAATTCCCATCCATTTCTTTCATTGTAAGACCATCTTAAACCATTTGAGCCCAGACCCCCAAATCCTATAAATATCCTTCCTTCAGATATCTTTCTCACGTACTACTAATTCTCTACTGAGGTAGTGTTCTTCCTTTCTGCAGTAAGGACTTATGCCCTACCCACTTGCTTTAAAAGCAAGTACTAAAATAAGTACTCAGACTTACTTTGCCTAATCAACAGGTTTTTCTGTTACCCAGGGGGCAGAGGTGGCGGTGAGCCGGGATTGTGCCGCTGCACTCCAGCCTGAGGGACTGTGTCTCAAAAAAAATTTTTTTTAATTAAATTAAAATTTTAAAGACCTAAGTAAATGGAAGGATACATAACATTTATACTTTGGAAGACACAATATTGTAAAAATGTCAATTCTTTTCAAATTGTTATTTAGGTTCAATGTAATGTCACTCAAAATCCTATTTTTTTTCTTTTGGTAGAAGTAAAAAAGCTCAGTAGAATTTATATGGAAATTACAAAGGGTAAAGAATATCAAAGACAATCTTGAGAAGGAAGAAGAACATAGAGGATATATACTATTGAGAGAAAATATTTATTATATATAATTTATGTAATATATAGTAATATAAATATTTTATGTGTGTGTGTTTGTGTGCATGTGTGTGTGTGTGTTTACCCAACAAAGGACTCAGATCCAAAATATGCAAAGAACTCCTACAAATCACTATGAAAAATACTGCCAAGAGGAAAAATGAACAAAAGACTTATACCATCATTTTACCAAAGAGTATATTCAAATGCCCAACAAGCATATTAAAAAAAGAGTTCAATATTACTAGTCATCAGGGAAGTACACATGAAGACCACTCTGAGATACCAATATCCACTTGCTGGAGTGTCTAACTTTAAAAAGGCTGATCATAACAATTCTCATACATTGCTGGTGGGAACAGAAATTGATTCTGCCACTTTGGAAAACTGGCACGCACCAGTGAAAAAGATGCATACTCTATGATCCAGCAATTCTTCTCCTAGGTATACACCCAACAGAAATGAGTGCATATGTATGCCAAAAAGCATATACTAAAATGTTTATAGCAGCCCTATTGATAATAGTCAAAAACTGGGAAAGTCTCTGCCTATAATCTCAGCACTTTGGAAGGCCGAGGCGGATGGATCACGAGGTCAAGAGTTCGAGACAATCCTGGCCAACATAGTGAAACCTGTCTCTATTAAAAGTACAAAAATTAGCTGGGCGTGGTGGTGCGGGACAACCTGTAATCCCAGCTACTCAGGAGGCTGAGGCAGGAGAATTGCTGGAACCCCGGAAGTGGAAGTTGCAGTGAGCCAAGATTGCACCACTGCACTTCCACCTGGCGACAGAGTGAGACTCTGTGTCAAAAAAAAAAACAAAAAAAAACTCAAATATCCATGAGCAGTAGAATGGATAAACTGTGGTTATGTTCATACATCAGAATGTTCTACTATGACATATTTTTATATACCAAAAAGAGAATGAATGCTCTTTACATGCAACAACATGATGAATGTCCAGACACCATGTTGAGCAGAATAAGCCAGATGCACAAGTCACTACTGTACTGATTCCATTGATGTAAAGTTCAAAAGAAGGCAAGAGAGTTTACCTTTTGCAGGGAGTATTGACGGGTTGACTGGGAGGAGATAAGGAAGAAGCTTTTAGTTTACCTTTTGCAGGGAGTATTGACGGGTTGACTGGGAGGAGATAAGGAAGAAGCTTTTAGCATTCTGGAAATGTTTTCTGGTTTTTTGTTGTTGTTTAGTTTTGATTTTTTAAAGACCGGATCTCGCTCTATCACCTAGGCTGGAATGCAGCGGCACATTCATAGCTCACTGCAGCCGCAAACTCCTGGTTTCAAACGATCCTCCAGCCAAGTAGCCAAGAGTGCAGGTAAATGCCACTACACTCATAGTGCAGTGGCATTCCTTTTTTTTTTAACCCCTGCAGACACCACAGTGATTTACAGCTCTCTTCTTGACTTAGGGTGTTGGTTCCATGCGGACAAGTAATTGTTGAAATCCATCAAGTTTAGTATTCTTAATGTTTATGCACTTTACCATATGTAAGTTATACTTTAACAAAAATGTTTACAAAAAATCCAATAAGGTGCCTTTTCTTTCATATTTAGGGATGTTTACTTACTGATCATTCATTGTGCTGTGCATTTTCCACCCACTGTAATACTCGAATAATTAAATTTCTTTTAAAAATACACCTTTCTGTTGATCCTGCTAGCTAGCAGCCTTTTTTCCCTCCTTGTTTTATTATCAAAATTCCTAAAGAGAGCTGTCTGGATTCATTGTTTCCAATCACTCTCCTCTCAGTCACTCCCTTTTTTTGGAAGTGAATTTTTTTTTTAATTTGGAAAGGTTCAAACATACACAAAAGAAGAGAAAATCATAGAGCACACATCACCCAGATTCGACAATCATAAAATCACAGTCAGTCATAGTTCAGCGATACCCCATCCCACACACACTCCCATTCTATTATTTTGAAGCAAATTCCAGACATTGCATTATTTCATCAATAATTATTTTAGTATATATCATTCAACAATATATAACCAAAATATCATCATATCTAAGCAAAATATCTTCTAAAATACCTATTCAATGTTCCAACATACCATCATTATGTCTAAAAAATTAACCATAACTCTTCAATATCTGTAAATATTCAATCAGATTCAAATTTCTGTCTCATAAATGATAGCTTGTGCTATTTTTGCTTGAATCGGGATCTAAATAAGGTCCATAGATTGCATTTGGTTGCTGGGTTCCCAAATTTGTCGTAATTTAGAGATTCCCTCTCTCTTCACTTTTTTACTTTTTAATATTTATTAAAGAAACCAGGTCCTTTGTCCAGAAAAGACTGTTTTCTACAGTGGATTCTGCTGACTGCATCACCTTGGTATGTTGTTCAACATGTTCTTCTTATCTCTCTATTTTCCATAAGTTCGTAATTGGCAGTTAGATTTAGTGACTTGATCCGGTTCAGGTTTTCAGGCAAGGCAGTTCAAAGGCAGTGCTGTGTTCTTCTATTAGGAGGTATAGGACATCTAGTTGTCTTTTTCTCACTTTCTCTGTCTCTTTTGCAACCTTTGGTGATTATTTCTTTCCTTAAGGATTGGATTATTCTGTCTTTATTTAATAACTAAGGCTGGGCACAGTGGCTCCTGCCTGTAATCCCAGCACTTTGGGAGACTGAGGTGGGCAGATCAACTGAGGTCCAGGAGTTCAAGACCAGCCTAGATAACATGGCAAAACTCCATCCCTACTAAAAATACAAAAATTAGCCGGGCATGGTGGTGCATGCCTGTAATCCCAGCTACTCGGGAGGCTGAGACATGAGAACCCAGGAGGAGGAGGTTGCAGTGAGCTGAGATGGTGCCACTGTACTCCAGCCTGGGCAATAGTGTGGGACTCTGTCTCAAAAATAAAATAAACATAAATAAATAACTTTAACACAGAGCAGCTTTCTCTCATCAACTATTGGCTAGCCCAAGATACAATTTACGTAGAAAAGACAGGTTACACCGGATTCTTCCCTTTTGCTTTCCAGTTTGTTTGTGTTCAAAATAGTGAATTATTTCCCTAGCATCTTCCAGAAGTCAGCAGTGAAGTTTTTTGGGCTTGTTTTTAGTTTGGAGGTTACCATTACAAACTCCTGGATTTAAACATACTTTACATGTTTTAGTTTATTCTTACTGATGGTAATACCATTTTTTAAAAATCTGTCATATTGTCAAAGATCAAAAAGTCTGAAAACATACAGTGTTGGTCAAACTGTGTAAAGTGATTCAACTTCTATGTAGAGCAATTTGGTAATATTTATCAAATTATGAAATGCACATTTCCTTTGACCTAACAACTTTACTTTTAAAAATTTCTCCTACAGATGCATTTATAGATGTGAAAAGTGGGGAATGGGGTGAAGTGGTGCATGCCTGCAATCCCAGCACTTTGAGATCACACGAGTTGAGGAATTTGAGACCAGCCAGAGCAACACGATGAAACCTCATCACTACAAAAGATACAAAAATTAGCGAGGCATTATGAGGAGTGCCTGTAGTCCCAGCTACTTGGTAGGCTGCCATAGGAAAATTGTTGGAGCCTAGGAGGTGGAGGTTGCAGTGAGCCAAGATTGTGCCATTCCACTCCCACCTGAGTGACAGAGCCAGACCCTGTCTCACCAAAAAAAAAAAGAAGAAAGAAAAAAAAATTAAAACTTTTTTCAATCATTTAAAAATGAAAATTTATCCTTAACTTTCAGGTCAGACAGAAACAAGTAGGAGACCAGATTTGGCCCCTGGGTTGTAATTTTCTAATCCCTGATTTAGGGTAACTACTCATAAGATATTTGTAAAGTAAAGGAAAACGAAAGATTGGAAATCACTGAAATTTCTATCAAAAGAAGATAAACAAATTTTAAAACTTTCAAACAAAGGAACATTGAATAGTTATGTAAAAGAATGGGTCAGCTCTGTGTTGGTAGTGAAAGGGAAGAATCGCCATACTGAGGAATGGGAGAACAAAAGAGGAAAAAAACCAGTACGTATATTATGCTATAATATTTTACAATTATATGAAAATATTATTAAACTAAATATAAATATATGTGTTCATAGATGCACAGAATTCGTCAGTACAAATACAGAACAAACTGATAGGAGGAGTGACTTCTGGGGAGAGAAATTAGGTGCTGGAAGACAGGGATGTGGGGAAGAAGACTGAAAGTTTTTGCTTTTTCATTTTGTGTGTGTGTGTTTTTTTACATATGTATGTATAGACAGCGATATTTTATTGAATGGTACTGCTCTTTGCAGAGCAGGGTAACTCAGTGAACCCCAAGTCAGCCTGTCAGTTTTTACTCTATTCTTGTGTACCCCTTTTCAGGCTTCTTTCTGTGGTACAATACATGTAACATAAAATTTACCATTGGGCCAGGTACAGTGGCTCATGCCTGTAATCCCAGCACTTTGGGAGGCCGAGGTGGGCAGATCATGAGGTCAGGAGATCAAGACTATCCTGGCCAATGTGGTGAAATGCCGTCTCTACTAAAAATACAAAAAATTAGCTGGGCGTGGTGGTGTGCGTCTGTAGTCCCAGCTACTCGGGGAGCTGAGGCAGGCAGGAGAATTGCTTGAACCCGGGAGGTGGAGATTGCAGTGAGCTGAGATCACACCACTGCATTCCAGCCTGGGTGACAGAGAAAGACTCCGTCTCAAAAAAAAAAAAAAAAAAAAAAAAAACACTGCCATTGTAACCATTAGAACTATACCATTCAGTGACATTCAGTACATTTACAGTATCATGTAATTATCACAATTATCTAGCTCCAGAACATTTTCATCACCTCAAGCAGAAACTCTGTACCTATAAAACAGTCACTCCTCTGCCCCCCAGCCACTGGAAACCACTAACCTGCTTTATGTCTCTATGATTTGCCTGTTCTGTATATTATATTGCATATAAATGGAATCATACATTGTGTGGTCTTTCATGTCTGGCTTCCCTCATTTAGGATAATATTTTCAAGGTTCATCCATGTTGCATTTCTGCATCAGTACTTCATTACTTTTGATAGCTAAATAATATTCAATTGTATGGCTACACCACATTTTGGTGATCCATTCATCTATTGATGAACATTTGGGTTGTTTCTACCTCTTCATTATTGCAAATAAAGTTGTTATGAACATTTGTGTACAAGTTTTTGTTTGAGCTCGTTATTATTTTTGGTATATACCACGGAGCAGTCTTGGTAACTCATATTGGAATTCTATGTTTAACTTGTGGAAGCGGCCAGGCATGGTTGCTCATGCCCGTAATTCCAGCACTTTGGGAGGCTGAGGCAGGCAGATAGCTTGAGATCAGGAGTTCAAGACCAGCCTGGACAACATGATGAAACGCCATCTCTACTGAAAATACAAAAATTAGCCAGGCATGGTGGTACACGTGTGTAATCCCAGCTACTTGCGACGCTGAGGCAGGAGAATTACTTGAACCCAGGAGGCAGAGGTTGCAGTGAGCTGAGATCATGCCACTGCACTCCAGCCTGGGCAGAGAGCAAGACTCTGTCTCAGAAAAAAAAAAAAAAAAAAAAAAAACTTATAGAAAGCCACCAAACTGTTTGTCATAGATGTGTGCCTTTTACATTGTATACAGAAGCCCCCCCTTATCCTTGGGGGATATATTTCAAAACCCCCAGTGGATGTTTGAAGCCTTGGATAGTACTGAATCCTATGTATAGTATGTTTGCCCATCTCAAAACAAAGATGGCTACCAAATGGCAAACAGGCTGGTAGCATATATGGCATGGATACTCTGGACAAAGAGATTCACATCCCAGGCAGACAGAGAAGGACAGTAAGAGATTTCCTCAGCCGGGCGCGGTGGCCCACGCCTGTAATCCCAGCACTTTGGGAAGCCGAGGCGGGTGGATCACGAGGTCAAGAGATCGAGACCATCCTGGTCAACGTGGTGAAACCCCGCCTCTACTAAAAATACAAAAATTAGCTGGGCATGGTGGCACGTGCCTGTAGTCCCAGCTACGCGGGAGGCTGAGGCAGGAGAATTGCTTGAACCCAGGAGGCGGAGGTTGTGGTGAGCCGAGATCACGCCATTGCACTCCAGCCTGGGTAACAAGAGCGAAACTCCGTCTCAAAAAAAAAAAAAGAGATTTCCTCATCCTACTCAGAATGGCACAAAATTTAAACCTATGAATTGCTTATTTCTGGAAATTTCCATTTAATAGTTTCAGATGGCAGTTGACTACAGGTAACCAAAACCACTGAAAGTGAAATCAGAGATAATGGGAAACTACTGTTTTGTGTGCATGTCCTACCTATTCAACATTAAATTTTAAAGCATCTCTTTCTTTGCATTTTAAAACAATCTTTCTATCTTTCTTTTCTTGAAGATTAACACCAGGTGTGGTAGCTCATGCCTGTAATCCCAACACTTTGGGAGGCCGAGGCAGGAGGGTTGCTTGAGCCCAGGAGCTGGAGATCAACATGGCAAAACCCCGTCTCTACAAAAAATTAGCCGGGCATGGTGGCATGTGCCTGTAGTCCCAGCTACTTGGGAAGCTGAGGTGGGAGGATCATTTGAACCCAGGAGGTCGAGGTTGCAGTGGGTCATGATCAGACCACTGCACTCCATCCTGGGTGACAGAGTAAGATCCTGTCTCAAAAAAAAAAAAAAAAGATTAAAAAGTAAATTAAACGGTGAAATACAAGTTTATGACCTTTACAGTCTAGTATGGGGTCTAACATTACTATGCTATTATATGACTCTATATCTGACTCCATGGGACATAATATGTACAATTCATGTCATCATATTTCACTAAAGAAGTTAACTGAATATGTAGTTGACATATAATAAAGTTACAGAATGAAAATTTCTTGAAAAACAGTACAAATACTCCTCAGCTTAGAATGGGACTATGTTCCAATAAACCTGTTGTTGGTTGAAAATATGCAAGTTGAAAATGCATTTAATACACCTACTGAACATCACAGCTTAGCCTAGCCTACCTTAACCATGTGAGCATGGTTAATACTGACATTCGCCTACAGCTGCGCGCAATCATCTGGCAACACAGTTCACCGGAGAGAGCAGGTGTCCACCCTCATGATGGAGAGGCTGCCTGGGAGCTGCAGCTTCCTGATGCTACCCACCGTGGGAGAGTATCCTCCCACATTGCCAGTACCATAGCCGGGAAAAGAACAGAATTTGACACCTGAAGTACAGTTTCTACTGAATGTGTATTGCTTTTGTACCATTACAAAGTTGGAAAATCAGAAGTCAAACCATCGTAAATCGGAACCACCTGTATTTATCCGCCAGGCCTATGCCCATGAAGCAAGCCTTATTTTAGAAAGAACTGCATTAAAAGATAACAAAGCATAGCGGTTGCATGCTCTGGCTTGAAACAGACCTGGATTCAAGTCTGGACTCTGCCACTTCCTACTTGTGTGACTTCATGCATGTATTTTAACTACTTTGTGTCTCAATTTCCTCAATGACAAAATGAGGTTCCTAATACCTAGCTCATAATGTCATGGGAAGCAAGTATTTTATAATTCATGCAAAACATTGTACTCAATAGATGTTTAAAAGTTTCTTTGTGGGGGCTGGGCATGGTGGTTCATGACTATAATTCCAACACTTTGGGAGACTGAGGCAGGCAGATAGCTTGAGCCCAGGAGTTCGAGACCAGCCTAGGCAAAACGGCAAAACCCTGTCTCTACAAAAGATTTAAAAAAAAAAAAAAACCTAGCTGGGGGTGATGGTAAGCACCTGCAGTCCCAGCTACTCAAGAGGCTGAGGTGAGAGTCTCCTGAGCCTTGGAGGTCGATACTGCACTGAACTGTAATCGCGCCATTACCCTCCAGCTGGGAAACAGACTGAGACCGTGTATTTAAAAAAAAAAAAAAAAACGTTTTAAAGCAGTAGTCACCTTATATATAGTGACCAGACCGTCATAATTCTGGAGAATCTAAGGATTTGACAAAGTTGCCTCTGTCCTTCCTATTACCTCAATAACGGAGGTTCCTGGAGAGAACAGCCAGATTTGCAGATAACATACCTCCCTGGAGGAGAAAGATTAATATATACTTTCTTTCCTTTTAAAGTTTGTAGCAGATTGAAAAACAATTGCCACAAATTTTCTCCATCTATAATCATGAGCCCCTTTACAATGTAACTTTGTATCTTCTCTCATTGAGAGATGGAATCTACTTCTCTTGAAAAAAATTGCCGCAAATTTTCTCCATCTATGTACATGAGCCACTTTACAATGTAACTTTGTATCTTCTTTCACTGAGAGATGGAATCTACTTCTCTTGAAAAAAATTGCCGCAAATTTTCTCCATCTATGTACATGAGCCACTTTACAATGTAACTTTGTAGCTTCTTTCACTGAGAGATGGAACCTATTTCTCCACCCTTTGAGGCTGAGCTTGGCCCTGTGACTTGTGCCGGCCACTGGAACTTGGGGAGTGTGACTTTAAAGCACAGGTATGAAGAGCTCTTGCACACTGGGGCTTCCCCTCTTGCTTCTCTTTGGAGACTGGACAGTGGAGCACCCAGGGCTGCCTAGTGGAGCCTGAGAGACCGCACAGAGCAGAGAGGTGGGTTTTCCCAGAGTTGGCTAGAGGGGTATTGCGAACGGAGACGGGGCAAGGGAGATCAGGATATATCCACAAGAATGACCATAATAGCTGGGCGCTGTGGCTCACGCCTGTAATGCCAGCTCTTAGGGAGGCAAGGCGGGAGGATAGCTTGAGCCCAGGAGTTCGAGACCTGCCTGGACAATATAGCAAGACCTCATTCTCCACAAAAAGGAAAAAAAAAATGACCATAATAGTGGACAATGAAATCTGGGGCTGGGCGCAGGGTCTCACGCCTGTAATCCCAGCACTTTGGGAGGCTGAGGCAGGCGGATTACGAGGTCAGGAGACAGAGACCATCCTGGCCAACATGGCGAAACCCTGTCTCTACTAAAATACAAAAAATTACCCAGGTGTGGTGGCGCGTGCCTGTAGTCCCAGCTACTCAGGAGGCTGTGGCAGGAGGCGGAAGCTGCAGTGAGCCGAATCGCACCACTGCACTCCACTCCAACCTGGCGACAGAGCAAAACTCCGTCCCAAAAACAAACAAACAAACAAACAAAACAGTAATTTAAACTGAGAAAGGAGGGAAGACAGGATATATATACATAAACAGATGTATATGTGTATATATATGTCTGTATGTAGGAGGTGAAGGTCAGAGAAAAGGTGGTAAGATGAATTAATCGTAGGTCCTATTGGAATCAAACAGTTCCTGGACTTGTGCTGGACAACTCTAAAGCAGCGGTCAGAGCCTGGAATGCTTCAAATTGAAGATTATGGAAGCAGGACTGGCTACAAAATTTGTGGGCCCAGTGCAAAATGAGAATGCCTTATTCAAAACGCAAGAAAAAGCTTTCACCTTGCTTCTAGCCTTCTCCTGACTTGTGCTTTTTTATATGCTACTTAATTTCTAAGTAAAGAAAAAATACAATTTTAAATTATTAGCACGAATTTTACCATTCATCTTCATACTGTGCAATGTGGAATCACCGGGTTACACGATCCCTATGTTACGGCTTGTCCCCAGAGGGTGCTCTGACTTTCCAGAAGCGACAAGCAGTCCAACAAAGACTCGGGAAGGTTGGAAGCGGGAAAGCAGGATCCTCCCTCCCCCACCCGGCCCTCCCCCAAGCTCGGAGCCAGGGGCGGGCGCGCTCCCTCGAGCACGCGGACACTCTGGGGCGGGCGCGCTCCCTCGAGCACGCGGACACTCTGGGGCGGGCGCGCTCCCTCGAGCACGCGGACACTCTGGGGCGGGCGCGCGCGTTCCGTTGTGCCAGGCCTTGGGCGCCGCCGCCGTGCGCTCCCCGGCGGGGAGAGGCCTGCAGAAGTCAGGCCAGGTGTCACTCCTTCCCGTGGGCCCTCGGCCCAGCCCCACCGCACCAGGCAGCCCTCTGCGCCAGGCGCGCTCAGTCCCTAGATCCAGGGGGGCCGGGAAGCCCGGGGAAGGGTTGCGTGGCCGTCACCACACCCCGCCCCAAGACGCGGTGGGACGCGCATCCTGACCCTCCCCACAGCCGCTCCCAGGACCCTACCTGGGCCGAACATGGCAGCTGTTGCCGGGCGGGAGCCGCAAGCGAGAGGCAGGCCCCGGCCAGAGACACTGGGAGCCATCCCCAGGAGGGAGGGAGGCGGGGCGGGCTTGAGCCTAGGGTGCGAGCCCCCGGCGCAGGCTCCATTGTCCTATGAGACTTCGCTTAGAAAACTCAAAGGTTTCAAGGCAATGAGAGCAGAGCATTAAACCAAGAGCGAGGCCCTTCTGAACTGGGGGCCCTGTGCGACTGCACTGGCCACACTCCCGAAGCCAGTCCCGTGTGTCGCGATCGCAGACAGTATTGTAATAACTAATCCTATAATACACAAGTGCTGCATTGGTAATAACGTCTAGAGCAGTGCTGCCCAACACAAATACAACTGCAAGCCACGTATGTAATTTTAAATTTTCTAGTAACCACATTTTAAAAAGGTAAAAAAGGGCCAGGCATGGTGGCTCACGCCTGTAATTCTAGCACTTTGGGAGGCCGAAGCAGGCGGATCACTTGAGGTCAGGAGTTCGAAACCAGCTTGGCCAAAGTGGTGAAACCCTGCCTCTACTAAAAATACAAAAATTTAGCTAGGAGTGGTGGTGCGCGCCTGTAGTCTCGGCTACTTAGGAGGCTGAGGCAGGAGAATCGCTTGAACCTGGGAGACAGAGGTTGCAGCAAGCCGAGATCACGCCACTGCACTCCAGCCTGGGAGACAGAGCAAGACTTAGTCTCAGAAAAAAGGAAAAAAAAAAAAAAAAAAAAAAGGCGGGGGGTTGGGGGAAAGGCTGGGGGTGGTGGCTCATACCTGTAATTCTTGCACTTTGGGAAGTCGAAGAAGGAGGATCACTTCGGGCCAGGAGTTGGACAACAGACTGAGCAATATAGCGTCTCTAATACTGCAATTAGGTACAAGTCCGTTTTCACCAGCCTTTCCCATTCAGCCCTTATTTCACTGAGGTGCTAGCCTGCCGTGTAGTGGTGAAAGAGGGAAACCACAGCCCTCTTAAAAATTATAGGCCAGGTATGGTGGCTCACGCTTGTAATCCCAGCACTTTGGGAGGCCGAGGCGGGCGGATCACGAGGTCAGGAGATCAAGACCATCCTGGCTAACACAGTGAAACCCCATCTCTACTAAAAATACAAAAAATCATCCTGGTGTGGTGGCACGCGCCTGTAGCCCTAGCTACTCGGGAGGCTGAGGCAGGAGAATTGCTTGAACCTGGGAGGTGGAGGTTGCAGTGAGTTCAGGTGGCACCACTGCACCCCAGCCTGGGCAACAGAGCGAGATTCCATCTCAAAACAAAACAAAAACAACAACAACAACAAAAAACTATACTATTCGAGGTCAGCACGGTGCCTCACATCTGTAATCCCAGCACTTTGGGAGGCCGAGGCGGGTGGAATCACCTGAGGTCAGGAGTTTGAGACCAGCCTGGCCAACATGGTGAAACGTCATCTCTACTAAAACTACAAAAATTAGCTGGGCATGGTGGTGTGCGCCTGTAATCGCAGCTAGTTGGGAGGCTGAGGCAGGAGAATCTTGAACCAGGGAGGCGGAGGTTGCAGTGAGTGGAGATCACACCATTGCACCCTAGCCTGGGCAACAAGAGTGAAACTCCATCTCAAAAAACAAAACAAAACAAAACAAAGAAAACTGTATTACTTTATACATCAAAAGAACAAATACAACATGAAAAGAGGACTTAAAAACTCACCATTCAACTTTAGAACTAGAACACCACCTATGCATGCATCCACCTGTGTTCCCCCTTTCCTGTCTTGCTCTACCTCCTCATCAGAGGTAATATTAGCTTGAATTTCACATTGGCTATATTCTTGATTTTTAAAAATATGTCGTTTTATTATAGGCATAGATATCACTAAACAAGATATTGTTTAGTTTACCTGTCTGAGCTTTATACAAGTTTGATTTTATTTAGTTTTCCACAATTTGCCTTTTTCACACATTATATTTGACCAGGTTGATCTGTGTAGCTATAGTACATGCACTCTGTGAATATATCACTATTTCTCCATTTTCCTATCAGTAGACATTTGGTAGACTCCAATTTTTGGTAAATAGCACTGCAATAAATATTGTTATGCATGTGCGAGAATTTCCTTGCAATATACCCAGTTCAATTTTACAAAATATTGCCAAAGTGTTTTTCAAGATTGTACCAATTTACACAATATTGGTGGTAAAAAAGAGGTTCCACTGATCCATATCTTCACCAGCACTTGATGTTACTAAATTTGTTAATTTTTGCCAATAGAGCTGTAGTAAAAGGCTATCTTAGTGTGGCATTGATTTATATTTACCTGATTGTCAGTGAGGTTGAGCAACCCTTCATGTTTGTTGATCATTTACGTTTCCTTTTTGGTAAAGTGCCTATTCATGTATTTTGCCCATTTTCCTACTGGTTTGTCTTTTTTGTATTTTAAGATTTGGACAGACACATACACACATGCACATGCTAGATCTTACTTTTTGTCAGTCCTATATGTCACAAATACCTTCTTCCAGTTTTTTGTTTTTGCAGTTAACAGCCTTGCTGGATGCTCTTACAAATTCTAATAATTTGTCTGTACATTCTTGTGAGGTTTTCTATATATGCAATTATATTACAAATAATGACACTACTGTTTTCTGTCTTACCCTTAGCCTTATTGACCAGAAGAGATGATAGCAGACATCTTTGCCTTATTCTGCTTTTTTCTTTTTCTTTCTTTCTTTCTTTCTTTTTTTTTTTTTTTTTTTGAGACAGTGTCTCACTCCATCACCCAGACTGGAGTGCAGTGGGGCAGTCTTGGTTCACTGCAACCTCCAACCCCTGGGGTTCAAGCAATTCTCCTGCCTCGGCCTCTCAAGTAGCTGAGATTACAGGTGTGCACCACCACGCCCAGCTAATTTTTGTATTTTCTGTAGGGATGGGTAGGATAAGCTCTGATGTTTGGTATAATTTGTCCCATGAAAATCTGCTAGGAATTGTGTGAAAACTATCTAGGCTTGATATTTTTTAAGCCACTGATTCAATTTCTCCCACAGCTATTGGACTACTTGGGCTTTCTTTTCTTTAGCAGGAATTTTATTTTTTTATTTTTCATTGATATATAATAGATGTACATATTATCAGGGTACATGTGATAATTTAGTACATTTGTATAATCAAATTAGGGCAATTGGGATAGGTGTCACCTTAAATACTTATCTTTTCTTTATGCTAGGAACATTGGAATTATTCTCTTCTAGCTATTTTGAAATGTTCAGTAGATTAATGTTAACTACAGTAACCCTCTTAAACACCAGGTCTTCTTTCTTCTACTTAACTGTATATTTGTACCCATTAATCAACCTCTCCATCCCCTCACCCACCCCTACTGCCAATCTACTCTCTATCTTTATGAGATTCACTTTTTAGCTCCCACATGTGAGAACATGAGACACATTTGTCTTTCTGTGCTTGGCTTATTTCACTCAACATAATTACCTCCAGTTCTAGCTATGTTGCTGCAAATGACAGTTTCATTCTTTTTTATGGCTGAACACCATTCCTTTGCATATCTATATCACATTTTCTTTATCCATACATCCAATTGATGGGCACTTAGGTTGATTCCATATGTTGGTTATTGCGAATAGTGCTGCAGTAAACACGGGAATGCAAATCTCTCTTCAGTATACTGATTTCCTTTCTTTTGGATATATACCCACACGTGGAATTGCTGGATCATATGGTAGTTCTATTTTTAGCTTTTTGAGGAACCTCTATACTGCTTTGCATAGCAGCTGTACTAATTTACATTCCCACCAACAGCATTTGACAGTTCCCCCTTCTCCACAACCTTACCAGTATCTGCTATTCTTTGTCTTTTTGATAAAAGTCATTCGAACTGTGGTAAGATGATATGTCATTGTGGCTTTGATTTGCATTTTCCTGATGATTAGTGATGTTGAACATTTTTTTAAAATACCTGTCAGCCATTTGTATGTCTTCTTTTTATAAATGTCAATTCAGATCTTTTGCCCATTTTTAAATTGAATAAGTTTTGTTGTTGTTGTCTGGTTTTTGGTTGTTGTTTTTGCTATTGAGTTATTTCAGCTCCTGATATATTCTGATTATTAATCCCCCTTGTCAGATGAATAGTTTGCAAATATTTTCTCCCATTCTTTGAGCTGTCTTCTCTTTGTTGTTTCCTTTGCTGTGCAGAAGCTTTTTAGCTTGATGTAATTCCATTTGTCTATTTTTTGTTTTGTTGTCTGTGCCTTTGTGGTCTTACACAAAAAAATCTTTGCCCCAACTATCTGTTTTTCATTTCTAATTTTTTTTTTCCAAGACAGAGTTTTGCTCTTACCCCCTAGGCTGGATTGCAATGGCGAGATCTCGGCTCACTGCAACCTCTGCCTCCCTGTTCCAAGTGATTCTCCTGCCTCAGCCTCCCGAGTATCTGGGATTATAGGCACCACCACGCCTGGCTAATTTTTGTATTTTTAGTAGAGATGGAGTTTCACCATGTTGGCCAGGCTAATCTCAAACCCCTGACCTTAAGTGATCTGCCCTCCTCAGCCTCCCAAAGTGCTAGGATTACAGGCATGGGCCACTGTGCCCAGCTCATTTGTAATGTTATTTATTTAGGACTTCTCACTTTTTTTTCTTAGTCTAATTAATGGTCTGTTAATTTTATCTTTTCAAAAAACCAATTTTCATTTGATTGATCTTCTGCATTTTTTTTAGTCTTCATTTATTTCTACTCTGATATTTATTATTTCTTTCATTCTAATAATTTCCTTCTAATAAGTTTGGTTTGTTCTTGCTTTTCTAGTTCTTTGAGGTGCATTGTTAGGTGGTTTATTTGAAGTCTGCTTTTTTGATGTAGGCATTTATTGCTATAAACGTCCCTCTTAGTACTGTTTTTACTGTATCCCATAGATTTTGTTACATTTCCATTTTCATTTGTTTGAAAAACTTTGAAAATTTTCTCCTTAATTTCTTCATTGACCCATTGGTTGTTCAAGAGCATGTTGTTTAATTTCTCTGTATTTATGTAGTTTCTGAGATCCCTGTTGTTACTGATTTCCAGTTTTATTCCATTGTGGTCAGAAAAGGTATCTGATATAATTTCTACTTTATTGAATTTGTTGAAGCTTGTTTTGTGGCCTAAGATATGGTCTATTTTGGAGAATGTTACATGTATTTGCCAAAAGAGTGTATATCCTGCAGCCGTTGGGTGAAATGTTCTGAAATGTCAGGCCTATTTGGTCTAGTATGTAGTTTGATGCTTCTGTGTTGATTTTCTGTGTAGATAATCTGTTTATTACTGAAAAGAGGGGTGCTGAAGTCCCCTACTGCATTATATCACAGTCTAGCTCTGCCTTAGGTTTATTACTAGTTACTTAATATACTTGGGTATATGCTCCAGTGTTGAGTGCATAGATATTTATAATTGTTATATCCTCTTGTTAAATTGACTCCTTTATCATTACATATTGATATTCTTTGTCACTTTTTGCAGTCTTTGACTTGTAGTCCAGTTTTGTTTGTTTGTTTGTTTGTTTGTTTGTTTTTTTGAGACAGAGTCTCGCTCTGTCACCAGGCTGGAGTGCAGTAGTGCGATATGGGCTCACTGCAACCTCCACCTCACGAGTTCAAGCGATTATCCTACCTCAGCCTCCCCAGTAGCTGGGACTACAGGCATGCACCACCATGCCCGGCTAATTTTTGTATTTCTTTAGTAGAGACGGAGTTTCATCATGTTGGCCAGGATGGCCTCAATCTCCTGACCTCACCATCCGCCTGCCTCGAACTCCCAAAGTGCTGGGATTACAGGCATGAGCCACCATGACTGGCCTTTTAGCCTTCTTAATGTATGCTGTGGGCTCATGTCTGTTTTTTTTCTTCGAGAGGGAGTCTTGCTCTGTTGGAGTGCAGTGGTGCAATCTCGGCTCACTGCAACCTCTGCCTCCTGGGTTCAAGCAATTCTCCTACCTCAGCCTCCCTAGTAGCTGGCATCACAGGCGCACACCACCACACCCAGCTAATTTTTGTATTTTTAGTAGAGACGGGGTTTCTCCATGTTGATCAGGCTGGTCTTGAACTCCTGACCTCAGGTGATCCACCCTCCTCAGCCTCCCAAAGTGCTGGGATTACAGGTGTGAGCCACTCATGTCTTTTATTAGATGTGGAAATTCTTACCCACTAGCTAGTTTTTCAGATATTGCTTCTTCCTTATTCTCTCTATTCTCTCCTTCTGGGATTCTGATTGGATATTTTTTTGACTTTCTCATTCTTCCCTTTCTTCTCTTAACTCCTCCTTCATATTTCTATCTCCTTAACTCCCTGTGCTGCATTTTGGGTAATTTTCTCAATCTGTCTTCCAGTTTACCAATTCACTATTCAGTTGTATTCAATCTATTGTTTAGCCTGTCCATTGAGTTCTTGTAACCGTTGTTTTGTTTTGCTTCATTTTGTTTTTAGAGATGGGGTCTTTGTTGCCAAGCTGGAGTTCGGTGTCACAGTCATGGCTCACTCCAGCCCCAACCTTTTGGGTTCAAGGGATCCTCCAGCTTCAGCCTTCTCAGTAGCTGGGACTACAGGTGCATGCCACCACAGCGACTAATTTTTTTTTTTTTTTTTTAAAGACAGGGTTTCACCATGTTGGCCAGGCTGGTCTTGAATTCCTGACCTCAGGTGATCCGCCTGCCGTGGCCTCCCAAAGTGCTGAGATTATAGGCATAAGCCACTGCACCCGGCCTTTTTTTTTTTTTTTTTTTTTTTTTTTAAGAGAGATAAGGGTCTCACTATGTTGGCCAGGCTAGTCTTGTACTCCTAGCCCCAAGTGATCCTCCCACCCTACCTCCCAAAGTGCTGGGATTATAGGCCATTGTGCCTGGCCTCCCTTGAGTTTTAATGTCAACAAACTGTTAAGCTCTGAAATTTCTATTTGCTTATTTTTCAGATATGTCTGAAGTTCAGATATGTCAAAGGTGTTTGCCTTGCCTTTTTTTTTTTTAAATAATAGCATTATTGAGATATAATTCACGTCATAAAATTCATCCTTTTAAAGTATATAATTCGGTGGTTTTTAGTATATTCAAACAGGAGTTGTGAAGTCATTACCACTATTTAATTCCACAACATTTCTCCCAACCCAAAGAGGAATCCTGTCTCCACTACCCATCACTATCAAATTCCTTCTATCCCCATTACGTCTACTTCCTGTCTCTGCAGATTTGTCTATTCTGGACATTTCATATAAACTGGCCAATACGGCGAAACCCAGTCTCTACTAAAAATACAAAAATTAGCCGGGCATGGCGGCACGTGCCTGCAATCCTAGCTAAGTCGCAGGCTGAGGCAGGAGAATCGCTTGGACCTGGGAGGCGGGGGTTGCAGTGAGCTGAGATCACGCCACTGCACCGCAACCCGGCAGCAGAGCTAGACTCCGTCTCAAAAAAAGGGGGGGAATTTGGAACCAAGAGGCAAGAAATATATCATTGGCATGCCAAGTACGAGACAGAGGTTTATACAATCCCTGGGAGGCTGTGGGGGCATAGGTAAGGGAGCCTAGCGCGGCACTTCAGTCTGCGGCACCCACGTGGGTGGAGCTCAAGTGCTTGCTCTGAGGACACTTTAATCTCAAGGGCCTCCCGCCCACTCCCTCAGGTGGCAGCACCACTGCAGATGACTCTCGAGGAGCACACCCAGAAGCTGCAGCGAACGCCTGCCTGCCCATGCGTCCGCCTGGCGCACCTCTGCAAAGCTGCGCCCTCTGCCTTTCGCCTGCATTCCAGATCTCCCACCAGGCCTTCTCCCGTGCAGGCTCTGCGGAAGCCCCACGTGGAAGAGGATTCTGGGAAATGTAGTTCCTGCCTTCTCTGCGACGCCGAGACCTCAGAACCTGTCGGCTATGACAATTCACAGCCCCTTAGAGAGACTTAAGCTTATGTGGAATCTTGGGTCAGAGCCCCCTCACTTCGTCACTGACCCCAGGGCAGGATTTCCAGCTGATGTGAGCCTTTGCCCTGAAGGTAGCCCCACCGCAGTCTCAGCCACAACTTTGTGGGTGGTTTGATTTTCGTGGTGGGGAACCCAGCAAGGCATTAAAAGCATTTTTTTTGGGGGGGGTTGGGGGTTCACGCCTGTAATCTCAGCACTTTGGGAGGCCGAGGCAGGAGGATTACTTGAGGCCAAGAGTTCCAGACCAACCTGGGCAACATAGCAAGACCCTATCTCTACAAAAACATGCAAAATTTAGTGAAGCATAGTGGTACACGCCTGTACTAGGGAGGCAGAGGTGGGAGGATGGCTTGAGCCCAAGAGGTCAAGGCTGCAGTGAGCTATCTCGTGTCATCGTGCCAGAGGAAGACCCTGTCTTTTTTTGTGTGTGTGAGACAGAGTCTCTGTTACCAAAGCTGGATTGCAGTGGTGCAATCTCAGCTCACTGCAACCTCTGCCTCCCAGATTCAAGCCATTCTCCTGCCTCAGTCTCCGGAGTAGCTGAGACTACAGGCGCAGGCTGCCACCCCCGGCTAATTATTTGTATTTTAGTAGAAATGGGGTTTCCCCATGTTGCCCAGGGTGGTCTCCACTCCTGAGCTCAGGCAATCTGCCAGCCTCCCAAAGTGCTAGGATTGCAGGCATGAGCCACCACGCCTGGCTGAAGACCCTGTCTTAAAAAATAAAATGAAAATAAAAAAAGTATTGCGCTAACCCCACTCCCAGGATCCAGTTGTTTTATGGAGAGGAGGCGTTTCAGATATTTTATTAATAGTTCAATCACTGCCAAAAACAGAAAATCCAAGCTACTTAAAAAATAATTATTCCTACTCAACATTCCCCTAAAGTCAGTGGAGTAATTCTGATTCCACTGCTTGCAAAAAAAACAAAACAAAACAAAACTGAAGAAATAAATGATTCAAACTTGTGACTGCATCACAGAGGCCTTTGAAGAGCTAATGAAAGCTAGGGATTCCCGAAATATATATATGTATCCTCAACACATGTTGCATACAATTTCAAGCAGTTCAAAGATCCCTGACACTGATCTGTGGACCCTGTTCATGGAGAGTAAGAACCTGATCAAAAAGAGATGAGGCCAGGTGCCATGGCTCATGTCTGTAATCCCAACACTTTGGGAGGCTGAGGTGGGTGGAGCACCTGAGGTCAGGAGTTCGAGACCAACCTGGCCAACATGGAGAAACTTTGTCTTTGCTAAAAAATACAAAAATTAGCTGGGCGCAGTAGTGAGCACCTGCAGTCCCAGCTACTCAGGAGGCTGAGACACCAGAATCGCTTGAACCTGGGAAGTAGAGGTTGCCGTGAGGCAAGATCGCGCTACTGCAATCCAGCCTGGGTGACAGAGGGAGACTCCATCTCAAAAAAAAAGAAAAAAGAAAGAAAGCGAAATTAGGAGCTATGTACAAAATCTCAGACTGGATTTTTTTTTCTAATTTCCAACTTTTATTTTAGGTTCAGGGGTATATGTACAGGATGTGCAGGTCTGTTACACAAGGTAAACGTGTGCCATGGTGGTTTGCTTCACAGATCATCCCATCATCCAGGTATTAAGCCCAGCATCCATTAGCTATTTTTCCTAATGCTCTCCCTCCTCCTACCCCCGACCCTCGAACAGGCCCCATGTGTCCATGTGTTCTCGTCATTCAGCTGCCACTTATGAGAACATGTAGTATTTGGTTTTTTGTTCCTGCATTAGTTTGCTAAGGATAATGGTCTCTAGCTCCATCCATGTCCCTGCAAAGGACATAATCTCATCCCTTTTTATGGCTGCATAGTATTCCATGGTGTATATGTAACACATTTTCTTTTCTTTTTTTTTTTAAGATGGAGTTTCACTCTTGTTGCCCGAGCTGGAGTGCAGTGACGTGATCTCAGCTCACTGTAACGTCAGCCTTGTGGGTTCAAGCGATTCTCCAGCCTCAGTCTCCTGAGTAGCTGGTATTACAGGCATGCACCACCATGCCGGGCTAATTTTTTTTCTATTTTTAGTAGTAACAGTGTTTCATCATGTTAGCCAGGCTGGTCTTGAACTCCTGACCTCAAATGATCTGCCCACCTCGGCCTCCCAAGGTGCTGGGATTACAGGCATGAGCCACCACACCCGGCCAACACATTTTCTTTAACCAGTCTATCATTGATGGCTATTTAGGTTGATTTCATGTCTTTACTATTGTGAATAGTGCTGCAATGAACATATGCATGCAAGTATCTGTATAATAAACACTCCCACCAGCAATATAAAGGCATTCCTTTCTACAACCTTGCCAGCATCTGCTGATTTTTGACTTTTTACAATAATAGCCATTCTGATTGGTGTGAAATGGTATCTCATTGTGCTTTTGATTTGCATTTCTCTAATGATCAGTGATGTTGAGCTTTTTTTCATGTTTCTTGGCAGCATATATGTCTTCTTTTGAAAAGTGTCTGTTCATGTCCTTTGACCACTTTTTAATGGGGTTGTTTTCCTCTTGTAAATTTGTTTAAGTTCCTTATAGATGCTGATATTAGAACTTTGTCAGAGGTAGGTTGTCTGCTTACTCTGTTGATAGTTTCTTTTGCTGTGTAGAAGCCCTTTAGTTTAATTAGATCCCGTTTGTCAATTTTTGCTTTTGTTGTGATTTCTTTTATCATCTTCGTCATGAAATCTTTGCCTGTGCCCATATCCTGAATGGTATTGCATAGGTTTTCTTCCAGGGTTTTTATAGTTTTGCGTTTGACAGTTAAGTCTTTAATCTATCTTGAGTTAATTTTTGTATATGGTGTAAGGAAGGAGTCCAGTTTTAATTTTCTGTATTTGGGTAGCCAGTTCTCCCAGCACCATTTATTAAGTAGGGAATTCCTTCCCCATTGCTTGTTTTTGTCAGGTTTTCAAGGATCAGATGATTGTGGGTGTGAAGTCTTATTTCTGGGCTCTCTGTTCTGTTCCATTGGTCTATTTGTCTGTTTTTGTACCACTACCATGCTTTTTTGGTTACAGTAGCCCTGCAGTATAGTTTGAAGTCAGATAGTATGATGCCTCCAGCTTTATTCTTTCTTCTTAGGATTGCCTTGGCTATTTGGGTTATTTTTTGGTTCCATGTGAATTTTAAAATAGTTTTTTCTAATTCTGTGAAGAATGTCAATGGTAGTTTAATGGATTATCGTTGAATCCATAAATTGCTTTGGGCAGTATGGCCATTTTCACAATACTGATGCTTCCTAACCATGAGCATAGAACGTTTTTCCATTTGTTTGTGTCATCTCTAATTTCCTTGAGTAGTGGTTTGTAGTTCTCCTTGAAGAGGTCCTTCATTTCCCTTGTTAGCTGTATTCCTAGGTATTTTATTCTTTTTGTGGCAATCGTGAAGGGATTTCATTCATGATTTGGCTCCATCTTGCCTATTGTCAGTGTATAGAAGTGCTGGTGATTTTTGCATTGAGTTTTTATCCTGAGACTTTGCTGAAGTTGCTTATCAGCTTAAGAAGCTTTTGCACACCAGCTTTTATAAAGAATCCAAAGCCATTTGATTTTTTTCCCCAATGCTTTTCTAAGCACACACAAAAGCATTTCTAATTAAATGTTCGGTAGGCCGGGCACGGTGGCTCATGCCTGTAATCCCAGCACTTTGGGAGGCTGAGACGGGTGGATCACCTGAGGTCAAGAGTTCAAGACTAGCCTGGCCAACATCGTGAAACCCCATCTGTACTAAAAATACAAATAAAATCAGTTGGGCATGGTGGCGAGTGCCTGTAATCCCAGCTACATGGAAGTCTGAGACAGGAGAATTGCTTGAACCCAGGAGGCAGAGGTTGCAGTGAGCCGAGACTGCGCCACTGCACTGCAGTAGGGGCAACGAAAGCAAAAACTCCATCTCAAAAAGAAAAAGAAGAGTTCGTTGTTCACCATTGTTAGCATCTTGGTTTTACATTTTATTAGTGAAGTTTGTCATGTTGCATAAAAAAATTTGCAGTGGAATAGGCCTGCTTGTGTATTTAATATCTACCATGTCTCAGGCCTTTCTCATAAACACTGAGCATAGTTTTACCAACAAAGTATTATAAGGGTATCTGTTTGAATTAACTTTATTTATATGAGATTTTTATCACCTGTGTCTAGACCTTAATCAGTAACAAACTCCTAACTGAAACAGTGTTTTTTATCAGGAAAGCGTCATCTTATGCGGTGGTCAGTTTACTCGGCTGGTTTCAGAATTGTCCTGGGTGAAAACACTGGATTGCCTTGTTTCATGCATGGTAGACTTGGTTCTCTAAGACACAGGAGCAGCACAGCAGAAAGACCCAGGCATCCACTCTGGCTCCTGCTGGGTCGCCTTGACCAGATTAACTTCCATCTCCAAGTTTCTGATTAATCATCTGCCATGGAGCAGTGCCGATGCCCACAGAGCGGTTGGGGAAGCACAGTCAGGGTTGCAGGAAATACTGGTTTTGTGTGTGCCTTATCCTGGTACAGCTTAACAAGTGCCTGCCGGGCGCGGTGGCTCACGCCTGTAATCCCAGCACTTTGGGAGGCCGAGGCGGGTGGATCACGAGGTCAAGAGATCGAGACCATCCTGGTCAACGTGGTGAAACCCCGTCTCTACTAAAAATACAAAAATTAGCTGGGCGTGGTGGCACGTGCCTGTAGTCCCAGCTACTCGGGAGGCTGAGGCAGGAGAATTGC
>PVKV010011741.1:0-27776 GCA_004027835.1 Alouatta palliata | reverse complement strand
ACACTCCAGCCTGGGTAACAAGAGCGAAACTCCGTCTCAAAAAAAAAAAAAAAAACAAGTGCCTATTCACTAATGAGGTAACTTAGAACTGCCTCTGGTTAATTGCACAGCTAGGGAAAGAGACCCCACTTTGTCTGCTGGGTCCATTTAGAATTATAACTTGCCCATTGTTTCATGGGGGATCCTGTAGCCTAACAAATGAATAGTTAATTTAAAGTCAGACAACTGGGGCTTTTTGCTTTAGGTAGAAACCTAATTCCCAGACAATCCATACATTATGTATAGACTGCCTTGACCTGATTCTGTTCTTGGCACTCAGGATAGGGCCCAACACGAGAAAATCCTGGAAGGGCAAGGGAGCATGAGAGATAGGGGTGAGGGCGGATGACCCAGTTTAGAGCTTTCCTCTCACACTGCAGCGATGAAAGATCTCCAGGCCATGAGGGTAACATGCTCAACTTGATTCTCTCCATCAAGAGGATATTACTATGGTTACCTACTGCTATAAACCCAGAAGGGAACCTTTCCTGACTGCTACTACCAGGCAGAGTATCTGAAGTTTTTAAGATTAAAGATCTGTGTTAGTCAGGGTTTTCTAGAGGGACAGAACTAATAGGATATATATATACATACATGGGAGTTTATTAAATACTAACTCACACAATCACAAGGTCCCACAATAGGCCGTCTGCAAGCTGAGGAGCAGTGAGAGCCAGTCCAGGTCCCAGAACTGAAGAACCTGGAGGCCAATGTTCGAGGGCAGGAAGCACCCAGCATGGGAGAAAGATGGAGGCTGGGAGGCGAGGCCAGCCTGGTCTCTTCATGCTTTTCTGCCTGCATTATATTGTAACTGCGCTGGCAGCTGATTAGACGGTACCCCCCACCACCAGATTAAAGGTGGGTCTGGCTTCCGCAGCCCACTGACTCAAATGTTCATCTCCTTCGGCCACACCCTCACAGACACACCCAGCATCAACACTTTGCATCCTTCAATCCAATCGAGTTGACATTCAGTATTAACCATCACAAGATCATTTGACATGGCACAGCTACTTTGGAAAGCAGTGTGCGGTGTCCTATAAAGTTAAACATATCCTCACTGCATAACCCAGCCATCTGGTTTCTAGGTATTCACCCGAGGTAAATGAAGAATGTGTTCACACAGAAGCTTGTCAGTGACGCCCTCCTGGCAGCTTTATCACACTCGTCCAAAACTGGGAACAATTCAAATGCCCTTCAACTGGTGCACGGATTAACAAACTGCCGTACATTCAAACGACAGAATCCTACTCAATATCAAGAACTGAGCTCTTGATACACACAGCATGAATGAATCTCAAAGCATCACGCTAAGTGAAAGCATCCAGACAGAGAAAGCTGCAAGATTCCAGGAATATGGAATTTAAGAAAAGGCAAAACTATGATGACAGAAAGATCAGTGTCTGCCAGGAACTTGAGGGTAGCAGAAAGACTAAAGTTAGCCACCACACGGTTAGAAATGATGGTTCAGGAGTCATGCCGCCGGAGGCATGATTCTCCTACCTCAGCCTCTTGAGTAGCTGGGATTACACATGCCGGCCACCATACCCAGCTAATTTTTGTATTTTTAGTAGAGATGGGGGTTTCACCATGTTGGCCAGCCTGGTCTCGAATTCTTGACCTCAGGTGATCCACCCACCTTGGCCTTCCAAAGTGCTGGGATTACAAGCATGAGCCACTGTGCCCAGCCTAGAACCAGAACTTTACATGGTGTTTTCTGCTTCAAGAGTCCATAGACTCAAAGCCCAGAAAGAAATTCAGGGCCGCTCCTGGAGAGGGACACATTGAACCACCTGGTGGGGCCGGAGGGGACCCAGGAAGTCCTCCAGACACCTTCCATGTTGGTGCTGACCTTCTAGTCTTAACACTTCCTCTGGATTAAAAATTGCCTTTCCGCCGGGCGCGGTGGCTCACGCCTGTAATCCCAGCACTTTGGGAGGCTGAGGCGGGCGGATCACGAGGTCAAGAGATCGAGACCATCCTGGTCAACATGGTGAAACCCCGTCTCTACTAAAAATACAAAAAATTAGCTGGGCAGGGTGGCACGTGCCTGTAGTCCCAGCTACTCGGGAGGCTGAGGCAGGAGAATTGCTTGAACCCAGGAGACGGAGGTTGCGGTGAGCCGAGATCGCGCCATTGCACTGCAGCCTGGGTAACAAGAGCGAAACTCCGTCTCAAAAAAAAAAAAAAAAAAAAAAAAATTGCCTTTCCAGAGCATCTCATGTTTCTTGCCATCAGAACAATAGTTATCAGGCTTCTACCACTTTATCTGAGCCTCCCAATAACCTTGAAGGATGCTGCTGTGATCATGCCCATTTTACAGGTAAAGAAACTAAGGCTCAGAGAATTTGGTTGGCGTTTCCAGGATTACACAGCCCTGAATTAACCTAGATGGGACCATATTATTATTCATATTTTTATTTTAGAGACCGGGTCTTGTTCTGTTGCCCAGGCTGGAGGGCATCGTAGTTCACTGTTACCTCATATTCCTGGCCTCCAGTGATCCTCCCATCTCAGCCTCCTGAGTAGCTGGTACTACAGATGCTGAGGACAGGCATGAACCTCCATGTCCCGCCAAAATTCTCTAAAGACTAACAGCTGTGGGTCTCCTGCAGCACTCTAATAGCTGATTAAATTCCAAAATTTGACCATACAGAGTTCGGGTTGACAATTCTGAAACCGTTTTCAAAGCAGCTATGAGTCGTGGCTCACCGTGGCTGTGGAAAGACCTCCCTCCAGCCTCCAGGGCCTGTCTGTTCAGGCAGTCGCGTGGTGGGTTCTGGAGAATGCAGGTCCCAGAGGCAGGCTGCTCAAGCCCAGTCATGACTACACCATGGGCAGGATGTGTGGTTTGGGGAGGATGACTCAGCTTCTCTGTACCTGAGTTAACTCATCTATAAGCAGCCACCAAGGTTAACTCTATCCCTCAGGACTACTGTGAGGATTAAATGAGATAATACACACTAAGCACTGAGACCAGGGCTTAGCACGCAGCAACTGTACAATAAATGTCCATTGTTTTTTTTTTTTTTTTTTGACAGATTCTCACTCTGTCGCTCAGGTGGAGTGCAGTGACATGATCTCAGCTCACTGGGACTTCCATCTCCTGGGTTCAAGCGATTCTCCTGCCTCAGCCTCCCAAGTAGCTGGGATTACAGGCACCCGCCACCACGCCCATCTAATTTTTGTATTTTTAGTAGAGACAGGGTTTCACCATGTTGGCCAGGCTGGTCCCAAACTCCCGACCTTAAATGATCTGCCCGCCTTGGCCTCCGAAAGTGCTGGGATTACAAGTGTGAGCCACTGCAGCTGGCCTATGTCAATTGTTAAGAGTGAAATAAATAATGAGGAAAAAGGGAGGACATGAGGACAGTGGCGGGCCTGGCAGCCTCTCAGCTTCTCCCAGCTCTCAGCAGCAGATGGGAGAGGGGAAGGGGTAGCAGAGAATAATTCAACTCTGGGCTGTCGTGGGGACAGCAGGCTTCTGGACAGGGTCTGAACTTTCAGCCACATGTAGAAGGCAGTGATCTCTTCCATTAAGGAGTGGAAACAGAGCACAGAATCTCCTATATTAGGGCTTTTGTTCAAGTGTGCAAGCCCAGGGCCGTGACCTGTACACTGCTCCCTCCCTTGGCTGTCTGGTTAGAGAAGGAGCAGCCACGTTGGTACATGCCAGCCTCAGGGTAAATACTGGTTCAAGCCATCTAATCAGAATCCCTCCGTGGGAATTTCGAATTGGGCCCAGAAGAGGCCAGGCGCGTTCTGCTTACCTCTTGGATAGAAGAAAGATAAACTTGGGAGCTGCTGACCGAGGCCATAGGTTGCTGTATTTCCTGGGAAGCAGGGAAAGCCAGTCTGCAGGGAGAAATAGAGAAGCCTGACATGGAAACAGCTCTGCAGGAGGTGACTTCCTGAGCTCCCAAAGTCCCAGATCCATTCTCAGTTCTTGAGGCCCAACTGCATCCTTACACTTAGATTTCCTAAGACACCCCTGAATCCTTGTAGTAGAAATCCCCTTTTGTCATCAACCTGTCCCCCCTTGTTTCTAGTCATCACAACCACAAGAATCTGAATTAAAGCAATCTGGGGCCAGGTGTGATGGCTCACGCCTGGAATCCCAACACTTTGGGAGGCCGAGGTCAGGAGTCGGAGACCAGCCTGACCAACATGGAGAAACTCTGTCTCTACTAAAAATACAAAATTAGCCAGGTGAGGTGGCGCATGCCTGTAATCCCAGCTACTTGGGAGACTGAGGCAGGAGAATTGCTTGAACCTGGGAGGCGGAGATTGTGGTGAACCAAGATCGCACCATTGCACTCCAGCCTGGTCAACGAGAGCAAAACTCTGTCTCAAAAAAAAAAAAAAAAAAGCAAACTGAGGCAAACACCTTCTTCTCTCTCCCCACATTGTGGCTTTTGGTCACCCTCCAAGCTTCTTCAGCCTGATGGGGCGTATCCTGCAGGCAATATCAGTTGACATAGAAAGACAGTCTCCATCTCCTTCTGTGGTCCCATCTTCCCCAGTGCCCCAGTCCCCTGCTGTCTTTCCCTGTGCAGCATTCTCACCACGCACAGTCCTGTCACCCACGCCTAGTCAGGCCCCTCCTGCCCGCCTCTCTCCAGAGTCACTGAGCCTTCCCTGTCCCACTTCCTCTGTCCGCCTTCCGGAGTCCCAGCCTCTGGATCCAGGAGTCTGTGTGTCATGCCTCTCAGATGGTAGCTGCAGTCTAGCAGGGGCCTTCAAAGCCTTCTGGTGGCAGGCCAATGTGGGAAGATGTTTTGAGGAAAGACAAATTTTCAAATGCTCTGAAGAGACTGGATAGAAAGGGTACTGGATTAGGAGTAGAGGCTGGGTTTTGGCCTGGCTTGGCTTCTAACTCGCTGTGTGCCTTTAGGCTTCATCTTCTTCAGCTGCAGAATGATGGAATTAGGCAAGAAAACAGGCTTTCCAGGGAGCCCTTTGGAGTCACCTTGCCCATGGCCTTGGAACCATAAGGGAGAAGCAATGGCATCTGGGGCCCTGCTTCCCTTCACTCAGGGCAGCCCCTTGTAGGCATTTCATACACTGAGCACCCTCGAAAGATCTTTGTCTTAGCCCAGGTTTCCAAAGAAGCAGAGCAGGCCACAGTGTATGCTAACACTGTGTGGGGGGAGTGCAGTGTCTGGGAAGGGGAAGTGGGGACAAAGGGGAGTGAGACAGAGGGGAGGGAGGGCACACAGGAGATGCACGCTGAGCTGTCCACCGCTCCATCTGGATGGATGCTAGACCTTACAGGACCTTCTTTCTTTCTTTATTTTTTTTTTTGAGATGGAGTCTTGCTCTGCTGCCCAGGATGGAGTGCAGTGGCGTGATCTTGGCTCACCGCAACCTCCGCCTCCTAGGTTCATGCAATTTCTCCTGCCTCAGCCTTCCAAGTAGCTGGGATTATAGGCACACGCCACCATACCCAGCTAATTTTTGTATTTTTAGTAGAGACAGGGTCTCACCATGTTGGTCAGGCTGGTCTCAAACTCCTGACCTCAAGTGGTTCACCCACCTCGGCCTCCCAACATGCTGGGATTACAGGTGTAAGCCACCGCGCCTGGCCCAGGACCTTCTTTAAAGTGGTTGTGTGAACTCAGAACTTAGGTCAGTCTGTCCAGAAAGAGGAAGAGAGAAAAATTTGTTTGCCAGTCCCTGTCTCTTGCTGGTTAAAGTTCACTCCATGGAGTGTCCAACACTCGTGCACTTCTGAGGCCAAGGGTGTGGGGCCAAGGTGTGAGGAGGTGCAGCTGACATGTGCCTGGGTGAAGTCATTTGTCACAGCAGCCAGATAAAACAAGTGGCAAGGACCTGGAAGACTGGTGTGTCTAACAGATCGTAGGCAGCACATTTAAAAGGATCTGGTACAGCTACAATTGAAAAGTAGTGGGAACCTCTACTAAAAGAAGTCAAAACCACTGAGTTGCATAATACCAAAGGACTTTCTCAGCTGAGAGATTTCTCGATGCTGGTCACTGAAACTGCAGCTCAGAGAGCTAAGACTAGACTCCCTTCTGATGTGCAGGGCCCATGTTCTCAGACAATCAAACGAGATCCTGAAAATGTGTACCCCTCAGCTTTACTCTATCCTCTTCACCCAAATTTCCACGCAACTTCAGAGTTAATGAAGGTGGTGTTGGGTTTTTGTTTTTGTTTTTTTTAGACTGAGTTTCGCTTTTGTTGCCTAGGCTGGAGTGCAATGGCGTGATCTCGGCTCACCGCAACCTCCGCCTCTTAGGTTCAAGCAATTCTCCTGCCTCAGCCTCCCCAGTAGCTGGGATTACAGGCATGCGTCACCACACCTGGCTGATTTCGTATTTTTAGTAGAGACAGGGTCTCTCCATGTTGGTCAGGCTGGTCTTGAACTCCTGACCTCAGGTGATCCACCTGCCTCGGCCTCCCAAAGTGCTGGGATTACAGGCATGAGCCACCGTGCCTGGCCACGAAGATGGTGTTTTTTAAAGTGTCCCACTGGGATGGGAAAGAGAGGGGCTGATAATCCCACCAGACTGGGAGAATTCTCATCTTGTTCATTCAGAAAGGCCTGGCCGCCTGCCAGGTTGGACTCCCCTCCACTCAGGCGGCAGCAGTGGGCTCCAGACAGAAGACAGATGTGTTGGTATTTAAGGGATTGGAGGATTAAATGAGCTAGAGAGGCTCCCTCCACACAGCCTCATCCTCTGATGGCTGGAAGCCCACCTCTGAGTGTTATTAAACCGATGACAACATCATGGGCACTGCATCCCCCTCCCTCTGGAGCCCAGCAGGCTTGCAAAGCCTGCAGAGGATAAGAAATTGGGGTCAGAGAGGGAAACTTCAATCCTTCTCTGGTGTATACCAAGATCGATGTGTAGATCAGATTCACCAGAATTAAATCTGGGACCCAGTCTGAGTGCTGTCCTTAGCTGACCTTGGGCACACTACTCCAGCTCAGGGCCTAGGTATTCTCTGCTGCAAAACAGACATCACCTGCTCTCCTTACGACCTGGTGTGGATCAAATGAGAGAAGAAAGCTTTAAAGCAAATGTGTCCTTCAGGGGTCCAGGATGGGGATTGAGGTGTGGCCTGCGGGCTCTTAGAGCCCAGGATGGGGCTGATGGAAAATGACTCCCAGGCAGGCAGCCCCAGCCTCCCACAGCCAATAAAGGATATGCAGATTCTGACCAAAGAGGAAAGAAATAAACCCAATAAAAATCTCCAAGAAGAAAGATAGGAAAGAAAATGGAATGGAAATAGGCATACCTGAGACCCCTCATGGTCTGGGAAGCAGACCAAGGGAATGAATGGCACACTGCATTTGCATCTGAGGCACATTCCTTCCATGAGGCACATTGCTTCTGCAGTGGCATGAGGGCTGGGTGAGAGGAGGCAGGTCTGGAGGCCTGCACGTGTAGTGTGGCGTGGTGTAGCACGGGGTTGTGGGGAGATTGGGGGGTGATTGCAGTTGTTCTCATGAGGGGTCTGGGCTGCTGACAGTGACCGTAGAAAGGAGAGAGTCTGTGACATCGAGAGTCGTGTGGGAGGTAACATTTCTGTGTAGGGAAATCTCAGGTCCCAAGAGGGACTATTATAAATAACTAGTCCACCAGTGCAGGGCTGTCTGCTAAGGGTTTCCCGAGCATTACTTCATTTAGTCATCAAAACCCCAACGTGGTAGACGCAATAGGCATGTTCTGCTTACTGAAGAGTAAACTGAGGCAGAGAGGGGTTGAGCCATTTGCCAGAATCACAGCTAGTTCAAAGTGGCACCACTAATGAAGCCCTGGCAATCTGCCCTGCAGGCTGTTCTCAGGTTTGACCCTTGGTTCTGTTTTTCACTTGGAGACACTGTCCCCTTAGGTTGTCTGTCATGCGTGTTCCCGGGACTCACAAGCCTGTCCACTGGGCTCCCAGGTCTCACCTGAGCTTCAGACCACGGGTCTAACAGCCTTCCTGATCAACCTCAAGCTTAATGAGTCCAAGGATGAATCTTTATTTATTTACGAAAAATCTGATCCAACCCACTTCCCTGGAGGTTGCCTCCAGTATCCACCCAGGGGCAGAACCCGGCCACTGCCTCAACTCTTCTCCCCTCACCCCCCACATCCAGGGACCCAGTCATCGTACCTCCCACACGACTCTAGATGTCACACACTCGCTCTTTCCCACTGTCACCTCCAGCAACCCAGGCCCCTCACTAGAACATCTGCAACCCACGAGCTGCACCAAGCCACCAAGCGGGCGCTACACGTGCAGGTATCCAGTCCGGCCTCCTCGCCTCCACCCACAAGAACAAGGGAAATCCCACACTGCCATGTGCCCGGGGGCGCATTTGAGTCAGCTTAGTCTATCTCCAGGTCCCTACCCCGCCCCAGCCCAACACCCCGGCCTCAGCCAGCCTAGGCAGAGATTCCCGTCCCTAGGCAGGCAGGGGACCCCCAAGACATCCCAGCCCGCTGGCGGTCACGTGCGCAGCCCGGGCCGGTCAGCAGCCCCCGCCCCGCGAGGAGGCCACACCCGCAGCGCCCAGCCCTCCCCTCGGGAGCCCGCCCCGCCCCGGGCCCGCAGCGCCGCCCTGTCCTCCCAGGGGCCGCGCCCTCCCGCCGGCCCGGCCGGCCCCGCGCTGGGAGTTCGCAGCGGCCTCCGCCAGGCCAACTGAGCCGAGCCGCTCTCTTCCTCGGGAAGCCAGGGCCGAGAGGCCCGCAGGGCGGCCATGGAGGCGGCGCGGAGGCGGCAGCACCCGGGAGCGGCGGGCGGCCCAGGCGCGCAGCTGGGCGCCTCCTTCCTGCAGGCCAGGTGGGCGCGTGCCGGCCGGGGGAAGCGGCGGGCTCAAAGCCTGGGCACCGGGCCGCTCCGAGGGCGGCCGGGCGGGGGCGGAGCGCAGCGCGGGGGGCTTGGAGGCGTTCCCGTCTCTGCCTGGAGACCCCGGGGCCCAGCGAGGCTCGGCCTCCCGGCTTTGCCGTCTCTGGGGTGGCAGGAGCCCCCGCCCGGAGTTTGGGGATTTCCTCCCTTCCCGCGCTCGCCTGCGACCCGGGCGGGCGCCGGGACAGCCGCTGCGCTGGGAGAGCTCTCCATGGGGCTGGGGACACACACACACCTCGTCACTCGGGCCCCCAACTTATCCGCAGGTTCTGGGGCCGCCTCCGCGTTCTCGGGGTCTCCCCAGCCCTGAGTAGGACTTGATTCTGCCGTTAATTAGGAGGCTCTCTGCTTGACCTGGGGTACCCAAGAAAGTACTAATGTAATGGAAGAGACAGCGGAGAAGGGTGGAAGCTCCCGTCCAGAGAATGAATGAGGAGCCCTTCTCACCAAAGGGGCGAAGTTTTTGGTGTATCTGGTTGGCATGAGCAGAGCTCCATTCTACTTTCGTCCGGTTTTACTGATAGGAAACATTCACTGCATTCAGCAGGCATTCTTTAAGCGCCTGTGGTGTGCCCAGCGCTGTGCCAGACACTAAGGAGTGGGCAGGGTGAAGGTGGGAGAGACTTACCGTCCAGTAGGGACCAGGAGAGACAGAGCCCAAGTGAGGGTGAGAGGTCGTCTTGGAGGGCTTCATGGAGGAAGTGGCACTTGAGCTGAATCTCAGGAGGATTCGGTAAAGGACCCAGGGAAGACAGGCTGTTCCATCCAGCCAGGGAAGCAGTGGAGAAAGGTCAAGTTGGCCCGGGTCAAGTTTAGTGGTGCTGGAACTTTCCAGCTGTAAAAGAAAGTGACAGGAGGATACAGACTGATTGTGAAGGACCTTTAATTGCAGCAAGTCTAGGTCTTGAGTGAGGCCTAAAGTGCACTTGTGCCGGGGATGGGTGCACAGCCCTGACAGTGAGTGCCGCCTCTAATGTTGGGCCCTGGGGGCCTCACTAGTTCCTGTCCTAGGTGACAGGTTAAGGACATAGTCTTTATCCCATAGGCACTGGGGAGTCGTGGGAAGTTTCTGAGCACTGGCACGCACAGAGTCCATGTGAGGAAGTTTGTGGTACGACTTGGATGAGGGGTGAAGTCTGCCCCCCACAGCATGGCCTCAGCCCATCTGCAGTATCATTGCTGCTCAAAACAGTAGGCAGAATCATCCTGTCCGGGTCCTAGATGCTTGGATTTCCTCTGCTGCATCTGTGCTTTCCTCACTACCTCTTAAGGTAACCCATTCCAGCTTCCACCTGCTTTGATGCCAGTTTTTGTATTATAATGAAAGTATTTAATTAGGCCAGATGCCATGGCTCATGCCTGTAATCCCAGCACTTTGGGAGGCCAAGGTGGGTGGATCAGTTGGGTCCAGGAGTTTGAGACCAGCCTGGGCAGCATCAAGAATCCCTGTTCCTTCTAAAAAATAAAAAAATTATCTGGGTGTGGTGGCCCAGCCCTGTAATCCCAGCTACTCAGGAGGCTGAGGCACCAGAATCGCTTAAGCCTGGCAGATGGAGGTCGCAGTGAGCCGAGACCGTGCCACTGTACTCTAGCCTGCGTGACAGAGTGAGACTGTCTCAAAAAAGAAAAAAAGAGAGAGAGAGAGAAGAAAAGAAAGGAAAGCATTATAATTACTGCCCATGATAAATAACAAAAGCTTCAAGTTTTAAAAAGCAACCCCCCAGGAACCCCTTCCTTTTCTGCCAATCCCTGTTCCACCCTTCCCTGGCACCAATCACTTTAGCTTCTTTGAGCTCTTTTTACCAGAGTCAAATTCATGTTTCCAAATAATAGGCTTATAATAATCACAAACATTATGTAGCACTTTCTGTGGATCAGGCCCTGCTCTAAGTTTTTGCATCTATTAGTTAAACCACGACCCTTCCATGTTACAGATGAAGACAATGAGGCCCAAGAAGGAAAGTAACTTGCTCAAGATCTCGTTAGGGGCAGAGCTGGGATATGAACCCAATCTCCAAAGTCTGCCCTCTAAAAAAAAAACTACACCTAACTGTTATTTCTTGGCTTATCAATTTTATTTTATTTTTTATTTTTTTGAGATGGAGCTTTACTTGTCACCCAGGCTAGAGTGCAGTGGTGCGATCTTGCCTCACTGCAACCTCCACCTCTCTGGTTGAAGCAATTCTGCCTCAGCCTCTTGAGTAGCTGGGATTATAGGCGCCCACTACCACACCCAGCTAATTTTTGTATTTTTAGTGGAGATGAGGTTTCACCATGATGGCCAGGCTGGTCTCGAAGTTCTGACCTCAGGTAATCCACCCTCCTCGGCCTCCCAAAGTGCTGGGATTGCACGTGTGAGCCACTGCGCCCAGCCTTTGATTCCTTTAGGAAAAAGAAAAAAATTTTTAAATTAGCCATGCATGGCAGCATATGTCATTCTGTGGTCTTAGCCACTCAGGAGGCTAGATGGGAGGATCACTTGAGGCTGGGAGGTCAAGGCTGCAAGGAACCAGGACTGTGCCACTGCAGTCCAGGCCGGGCAACAGAGCAAGACCTTGTCTCAAAAAATAAAAAGAGGATATTAGTCCCCTACCCTAAACTTTAGCTTTCCTCACCATTTCCTGATATTTCTGTCTTCTGTTTTCATGTTATCAGACTATATTTATCTGTTACTTTAAAATCATAATTCTATGCGTTATCTGTGAATTGAGTGCACACATTGAAAATGTAGAATGTGTACACGGTTTGAGCCACGTTTTTAATAAATGTTGTTTCAACAGAGCCAAATAACGCTACCGGTTACATTTGCTCTCTTACGCTGCTTTTGTTTTTCTTGGAGTTTCTGGTTGCCTTTCTTTATTCACTCATTATTTGCCTTCATTTCCTCAGTTTTTTTCTGTTCAAGCTTTTCATTGTCTTCTATTTCACTATTCTTTAAATAGAACCACAATGAGTCTCTCTGTAGTTCCCCATTTGTGGGTCATTGCTTGACTTCTTCAGGATGAAATCCCTTCCTTTTCCGCCAGGCAGCCCTGCAGACGCTGCTGGCCGCCTGGAGTATTTTAAGTGTGTGGCACGCACTCCTCAAGTGTCATGGTGTCACCGTCACCATATGGTAGACTTGTAAAGCTGGGAAGGAGCGAAGAGTCTAATAACCTTGTGTCGGGTGACCTGCCATTGTGCCATCTTCATTGTTCTCAGCAGCATTTGCTAGTGATTGACAGCTAGGGCTGGCACAGGCTGGGGGCTCTGTGTGCAAAGTCTGTGGAGCCAGGAACTTGGGACAGGCTTGAGGCTGCTCATCCCCAGGACAGGAGCGGGGGGAGAGGATGCCTTTACTGTTCCATGATCTGCCTCCTGTGGGCAGAGTTCCCCGAGAAGAAAACCAGGCAGGTGCTCATCAGTCTTTTTTTTTTTTGAGACAGAGTCTTGCTGTGTTGCTCAGGCAGGGTAGTGATGCTGTGTCGGCTCACTGCAACCTCTGCCTCCGACGTTCAAGTGATTCTCCTGCCTCAGCCCCCCCAGTAGCTGGGACTACAGGCATGCGCCAGCACACTGGGCTAGTTTTTGTTTCTTTAGTAGAGACGGGGTTTCCTCATGTTGGTCAGGCTGCTCTTGAATTCCTGGCCTCATGTGATCCGCCCACCTCAGCCTCCCAAAGTGCTGGGATTACAGGCATGAGCCACTGCACCCAGTCTAATCTTGATCTGCAAGCTGGGTGCTGAGTATCTGCCCTGTGCGCCTGCTTTTTTTTGGTGATAGTCTTCCTCGGTCACCCAGGCTGAAGGGCGGTGGTACGGTCGTAGCTCACTGAAGCCTCAACCTCTCAGGCTTAAGTGATCATCCTGCCTCAGCCTGCTCAGCAGCTGGAACTACAGATGCATGCCACCATACCCAGTTAATTATTTTTATTTTTTAGAGATGGGTTTTTTATTTGTTTTGTGTTGTGTTGTGTTTTGTTTTGTTTTGTTTTGTTTTGTTTTGTTTTGGAGACAGAGTTTTACTCTTGTTGCCCAGGCTGGAGTGAAATGGTGCTGCGATCTCGGCTCCCTGCAACCTCCGCCTCCCAGATTCAAGCGATTCTCTTGCTTCAGCCTCCCAAGCAGCTGGGATTACAGGGGCATGCCACCATGCCTGGCTAATTTTATATGTTTATATATAACAGACACTATGTTGGCCAGGCTAGTCTCGAACTCCTGACCTCAGGTGATCTGCCCTCCTTGGCCTCCCAAAGTGCTTTTTGAGGCCTTACCCTGATGGTCACTGAGGAAGGAGCTGGGTGGGGCCTCCGTGTTGGTCACTCGTCTCAGCCCACTGAGCAGTCCTCACAGTTACTGAATATCTGTCCAGCCTGAATATCCAGCTGCCCCTCCCTTCTCTTTATCTGGCTCCAGTAAGCCAGGCATCTCAGCTCCATGCAGCACCTTCTTCACTTCTACCTCCAGGCCTTTACCCTGCTCTCCTGCTTTTCTGTCTGGTTAGATCTGTCCATCTGTGCCTTGAGGCTCCCTTCCCTTATGCAAGCTTTGTGTATTGCTCTAGGCCACGCTGATCGCTTTCTAACTTGATCTCCTGATAAGCCTAGTAATCAAAAACAGAATAGCAAGCTGTTGGCCAGGCACAGTGGCTCACAGCTGTAATCCCAGCACTTTGGATGGCCGAGATGGGTTGATTATTTGAGCCCAGGAATTTGAGGCCAGCATGGGTAACACAGTGAGACCTCATTTCTATAAAAAAAATAAAATAAAATTAGCCGGGCATGGTGGCATGCACCTGTAGTCCCAGCTACCCAGGAGACTGAGGTGGGAGGATTGCTTGAGCCTGGGAGGTCGAGGCTGCAGTGAGCTGTGATCAGGCCACTGCACTCCAGCCTGGGTGACTCTGTCTCTAAAAAAAACAACAAAAAACACAGTAGCAGGCTGTTAAGAGCACAGGTCTTGAATTAATACAAACCCAGGTTTGAATTCTGTGTGTTATTCAGGATGACTGGCCTGCAAGTGACAGAAAGCCAGGGTGAACTCCACTGTCCTTAGCAAAAAGGCATGTGTTGGCTCATGGCCAGATCACAAACTGGGAACATGAACGGTATCAGCGCTTTTTCTCCCCCTTTCCCTGATCCTCTCTGCAAGGCTACTTTATTCTTACCTGGCTGTCTCTTGAGGGTGGAACCTTGGCTGTAGGCAGTCCTGGGCTTGCACTCTTAGAACCCAGCACCATAAAGGAAGGAGCTCTTTTCTCCACCTCCAGTTACAAAAGTCCCATTGGGCCAGCCTAGGTCACTGTCCCTTACTGCGGCCAAGGAAATATGTCTTACCAGAAGAAGCAGGGGGCGGGAAATAGCCTGACAAAAGGAATTGTCACCACAGCTCCTTACCACATGGGTGGCTTTAGCACCTAATTCCAGAAGCCACGGTGGCTCAGGCCCGTTGTCCTGGCGCTTGAGGAGGCGAGGCTACGCGTGCAAGGCCAACCTGGGCAACATAAGAGCACCTGATCCCTCTAAGCCTCGGTATCCTCATCTGTGAAGGAGACGCACGGATTAGATGAGATAGTGCAGGTAAAGCCCTGGCATTGCACACAGCTGGTGTTCAGTGAGGGGGTGGGGAGCACTGAATAGAGGGGACAGGAAGACTTAGTTGACGTAGGGAAGGCCTGCCCAACCTGTCTTGCTTGCCACCAGAAAATGAGATTCCCTCAAGAGCTTGCCTCCCTGTGTGGGGGTACTCTGCCAGCCAGTAGGGATCATCCTTGGAATTGGCAGGAAGGGATCCTGGAAAATTATGGAAGCCACAGCAGTACTGACGGAAGACAGTCTTTGCAGTGCCTCTAAGCTGAGGTTTGCCACTAGAAAAGGAGTAACTAGAGCCCGGCACAGTGGCTCACGTCTGTAATCCCAGTGCTTTGGGAGGCCGAGGTGGGCAGATCACGAGGTCAGGAGTTCAAGACCAGCCTGGCCAACACAGTGAAACCCTGTCTCTACTAAAAATGCAAAAAATTAGCCAGGCGTGGTAGTGGATGCCTGTAATTTCAGCTACTCGGGAGGCTGAGGCAGGAGAATAGCTTGAGAACCTTGGGAGAACCTTAAAGGTCACCCGTGTTCTCAAGGGTTGCAGTGAGCCGAGATTGTGCCATTGTACTCCAGCCTGGGTGACAGTGCGAGATTCTGTCTCAAAAAAAAGAAAGAAAAGGAGTAACCGGTCCTTGTGACTGTTTTAACCAGGGAGTAGTTGCTGAGCAGGACCAGGGCCTGAGCTCAGAACTCTGGAGAAATACAGATTCGTGGTACATGGCGCCTATTCTTGGCACAAGTGAGACGATGAAACTCACACCTCAGTCATCTTAGGAGGTGTTGGGCTGCTTGTCGCTGGAGGTGTGCAAGTAACTGCAGGGACTCTGTAAAGAGGATTTGGACTTTGATAGGGAGGTGGGTGAGTTGGAAGAACCTTAAAGGTCACCCCTGTTCTCAAGGGTCTAGATGGGAGTGTACAACTCCAGCCCCATTATGTCATGGCCACACTGAGTTGGCGTTGAAGTGCTCCCTGCGGTGAGCTGGGCGGGGGGGGCTTTGGGAAAAGCTTCCCAGAGCGGGTGCACTGGTCCTGGAACTTTAGTGCATCTGTGAACAGCAGGTGACCAGTGCTTCGTGACAGGGACAGGCCTCCAAAGATGTGTCAAGGCAGCACTCCCCTTCCTGCTGTGTGTCTCACATCACCTTGCTTCTGCTGGCTCCCCAGATTCCACTGTAGACTGCTGAGAAGAGGAATACCAGCAGCCCAGCCTGACCTCATAGTGCTGGGATCTAGGGAGCAGGAGGCCCTATCCCTTCGAGTCTCTCTAAGGCACATTTCACTGGAGGGCTCTGATTGGCCCAGCTCTGGTCACACGCCCATCCCACAGGCCAATCATGATGGACCCAACTATGGGACGGAGGTTAAAAGTATAAGCTCAGGAACCCAATCATTTGGGTTTAAATCCTTAGCTGTGTGGCCTTGAGCAAGTTATTGAGCCTCTTGGGCCTCAGTTTTGTCACTTGTAAAGGGGGGGTTATATTTCAACCTCAATAGGTTTCTGTGAGGATTAAATGAGATAATACATGTTAACAGCGAACGATAGTGCCTGGAATATACTAAGTCTCAACCAAGGTCCCATCCATCATCATGTTTTATGCTTTTCAGCCACGGCTGCATCCTTTGCCTTACTCAATTTCCTCCATCATTCAGGAGGGGAGAAAGCCCAGCAGTTATACCTGTTTAGCTGTTTCCTTCCTGAACCACAGGGAAGCTAAGGTCGGGGCAGCTGAAGTCCACCTTCCCCTTGACCACAGGGCCGGACCCCAGTATTTCCAGCAAAACCCTATCCCTAGAACTCAGTTGTGTGTGTCTCCTCCTGTCCTCACATCCCCAGACCTCTCTGTGGCTCATCTCAGGGGAGGATTTTGGTGGAGGAGGAGAGAAGAGCTGACCTCTCTTGCCTGGTTCCTTCCCAGGCACGGCTCTGCCAGCCCTGATGGGGCTGCCCGCGCGGCTCCCTTCCATCTCGACCTCTGGTTCTTCTTCACGCTGCAGAACTGGGTTCTGGACTTCGGGCGCCCCATTGCCATGGTGAGTGTAAAACGGTACCCAGGGCACTGACCAACACTGAGGGCACTTAGTGTGACTCGAATTTGCCGAGTGACCTTAGACAAGTCAGTGCTCCTTTATCTCTCAGTACGCTGAGAGAATAGGCCTGGACACCTTCATATCCTCAGCTCCATGACTTGGCCTGTCAGCCCACTGCCAGCAAGTGGCGGGGCTGAAGAGTCATACTGTGCCCCGACTCTCATGGGGTGATCCTGAACAAGTCATAGTGTAATACTGTAACCGCCTCTGGCCTGTGTCTGGAAGCAGGTGAACCAGGTTTATCCAAATCACCAAGACAGCCAAAGGGGTATGGGAAAGGAAGTGGAGCACCCCCCGTCCTTCCCCATTACCTTGGGATAGTCTTATTTTTTCTGGAGTTAAGCACATAGGCTGGTTTTGCATATTATATATGACTGTGAGCCGTGGGTAATTTTTAGTGCCATCCAGTAAAACCATCCCCTGCCCTCCAAGGCGACTTCATCCTTTAGTTATACAGTGGTGGTGTCCACAGAAGAGACTGGTGCTGGGAGGGCAGCCGTGCCCCTTGCTTATAGTAGGAGGATGGAAGATAGATAAATTGATAGACGATAGCTAAATAATAAATAGATGGATGTGAAGAAAACTCAGTGACGTATCACCATGTATCGTTATTTGGTAGAGGGCGCACAGTGTGACCATTCATGTTCCCCAGACCTCTCCCCACCCAACTTGCTGGCAGTTGCCTGACAGGCCATAGTCATAGAGCCACAAGATATGAAGGCATCCAGGCCTATTCTCTCAGCTTACTGGAAGATAAAGGGTAAGTGACTTTTTCGACAGTCACTCAGCAAATTCAAGTGTAAAAATAACAGTATCTGGCCAGCCGCGGTGGCTCACGCCTGTAATCCCAGCACTTTGGGAGGCTGAGGCGGGTGGATCAACTGAGGTCGGGAGTTCAAGATCACCCTGACCAACATGGAGAAACCCCATCTCTACTAAAAATACAAAATTAGCCAGGCATGGTGGCACACGCCTGTAGTCCCAGCTGCTCAGGACGCTGAGGCAGAAGAATTGCTTGAACTCCCCAGGAGGCAGAGGTTGCAGTGAGCCAAGATTGCACCATTGCACTCCAGCCTGAGCAACAAGAGTGAAACTCCATCTCAAAAAAATAAAAATAAAATAACAATATCCAGTGCCGAAACTGGCACTTTGTGCATGCTGGTGATCGTGCAAATCAGCAAAGACCCTTTAGGGCCAGGCATGGTGGCTCATGCCTATAATCCTAGCGCTTTGGGAAGCTGAGATGGGAAGATCACTTGAGCCCAGGAGTTTGAGACCAGTCAGGGCAATATAGTGAGACCCCCATCTCTACAAAAAATTTGAAAATTAGGTGGGCATGGTGATGTGCACCTATAGACCCAGCTACTCAGGGCTGAGCTGGGAAGATCTCCTGAGCCTGGAAAGTAGAGGTTGCAGTGAGCCATGATCATGCCACTGCACTCCAGCCTGGGCTGCAGAGTGAGACCCTGTCTCAAAAAACAAAACAAAAACAAAAAGCAAAGCCCTTTTGGAAAGCAGTAATAATTCATAAGTAACAACTTGGCAAGATTATAACTAGTACTTACAATAGTACCTAACACAATAGGTGTTCAGTTGTTATTGAATGAATAATAATTATAGCAAGATAAGAATAGTGACTAACATATCAAATGCTTACTCTGTTCTAAGATCTTTATGTGTTTCAGTTTATTTAATTCTTACATCAACACTATTGCCAATCTCAATTTTATAGATGAGGGAACTTGAGGAGAGAGAGAAAAAGTAACTGGCTCAAGGCAAGCAGAGAGGCCAGCATCTGCCCAGGCCCTCTGGCCTCAGAGCCCCTTCCTGACAAGGCTGAACTCTCTGTCACATAAATATCCAGAATCCTAATCTGTTTACCCCTGCTGATCTAGCAATGCCCTTCAAAGAATCTGCGCGTAAGGATGTAATCAGCAAGAAGACAGCAGCTTCCTCTAACCCAAAGATGTCCCTTGCAGTGGTGTTTATAATAGACAGACCTTAGAAGCGACTTCAGTGTCCAGCATTAGGGTCTGGGTAAATGAGTTTTGCTATGCCCATTATAGAGAATGTTTCCTAGCGATTAAGCAGAAATTGTGGATACCGTAGAGCAACCTGGAATATTTAAGAAGAAAGCAGATTCCTAAATGACATGCAGACTGACTAATTGCAAGTCAATAACGAGCTTGTCTACCTGGAATCAAAGACTTGATGGGCGTAAAAAAAAACTGTCAGGCCAGTTATGGTGGCTCACGCCTGTAATTCCAGCACTTTGGGAGGCCGAGGCAGGTGGATCACGGCGTCAGGAGATCGAGACCCTCTTGGCCAACGTGGTGAAACCCCATCTCTACTAAAATACAAAAAACTAGGTGGGCATGGTGGCGTGCACCTGTAGTCCTAGCTACTCAGGAGGCTGAGGCAGGGGAATCGCTCGAACCAGGGAGGCAGAGGTTGCAGTGAGCCAAGCTCGCACCCTGCTCTCCAGCCTAGTGACAGAGTGAGACTCCCCTGGCAGTGCCTTCAGGGAGTGATGGTGGGTGCTGGTCCTCCTTCCTGCAGACTTTTTGAAGGTTACCTTTTAAATGTGGAAAAATAAGAGGAATTGAGCCAAGAGTCGGGGCATCTGGTTGGGTTTATGGGTGACCTTGGGCAAGTCACTGTCCTCTGGGCTTTATTTCTGTCCTCTCCAAGAAGACTGGTTGGACCAGCTGCTTGGATCTCTCTTCCAGCATGAAGAAACCACATACTGGGTGCCAAAGAAGCTGCCCATCAAACTGGTGCTCCAGGGAGAGGCAGAGATGAGGCCAGGAGGGGGCTGTGGCTCCCCTCCCTCACTAGGACTCAGCTTCTACTGGCAAAGCAGTGCCTCCTGTTGGGCAGAGATACTGGGACCACTGTAACCCTAGGTGGGACATGGTGGAGAGTCGACATTCGGAAAGCTCGTGTATACGCTAGAGATTTTCAAATGTATGCATAATAGTTGCAGATTTGTAATAACTAAAAACTAAAACACTTACAAGTTATGAAAGTAACATGTCATCGTTGTAAAGAAGTGTTAGACTCACGCTACCCCTTTCCTGTCCCACTGCTGACAGTCTGGGGAACACCCTTTCACTCTTTTCTCTGCTCATGCAAACACATGTATACATACTTTTCCCTTCTAACCATAATGAGATTTTGCTTTATACTTTATTCTGCAGCCTGCTTGTTTTCCTTTAGAATATATCATACAGTGAGGCATGATGGCTTACACGTGTAATTCCAGCACTTTGGGCGGCCAAGGCAGGAGGATCACAATAAGTAAGAAAAAAAAAACAGAATATATTATAGATCTCTCTCCATGTCGGTACATATAAGGTGTCATTTCTGTTAATGGCTACTTAACCTTCCATGGTAAGAAGTACTATCATGGATTCAACTGGTCCTGTTTGACTGAAGAGTCAGCCTATTTCTGGTAGTTTGCTATCACAAAGAGTATTTCAGCAAGTACATATATGATGTAGGAAAAGAGACAGATCTGCACATGCACACTTCATAAGGAGAGAGAGGTTGAGACGCTGCATTCTGGGAGTTTTATTTCTGCAGGTTTAGTTTATCCAATGTGGCACCTCTGTGTTAAAAGAGGTAACTATCTAAATCCTTCCTTGAAATCTTTGAGCATCATGTGTGTTTTCTACCAACAGACACTAGGAGTACAGTTTGGGGGATTGTGAGACGCTTTGACCCTGCGTAGGAGTTTTCATGCTGGCCTGGACAAGGCCAGCGCTCAGAGGAGAGGGCATTCTAAGGGAGCAACTGCCCTGGCTGCCTGCCTCTGTCTGGGGAGGGGAAGGAAACGCTGAAGCTACTTCACAGAGCATGCTTATTTTCTACTTTGTCTCCTAATGTGTACTTTGAACCTGGTTTGGAAGCAGCTCCTCCACTCAGTGGATAGCACACTTTCCACACCAAGGCCTAGCAGTCAGGAGACTCATCTTGGAATGCCAAAACCCAAAGCGTTAAGTAGGCCCTCTGGGGCACCTCTCTTGTGTTATAGATGGGGAAACCGAGGCCCAGAGAGAGGAATGACTAGCCCGGGGTCACCCAGCAAGTTGGTGCCACAAATGAGTTCCCAAGGAGCCTGCCAACTCCCACGCTGCTATCAGGGTCATTTATTTGGTATCTGATGGGTGAGGGGCAAAAAGTCAGGCCCTGCCTGGAATTATATCTCCTCTGTATCTGGGAAAAAGTCTGTTACCTCCTCTGGGACTCAGTTTTCCTGTCTGGATAAACCTTTGTCCCAGGGCTGCCAAGAAGTCCAGAGATCACAGAAAGAATTAAGTGTACATGATGGGGGCACAGGGTGAGGGGGTGGGGTGGGCAGCATTTGGGGCAGACTCCCCTGAGGCCTGAGGGCCATGTGGGTCTGCGCCCAGGTGAGCTCATTCTTCCATTTGCTCCCAGCTGGTATTCCCTCTGGAATGGTTTCCACTCAACAAGCCCAGTATGGGGGACTACTTCCACATGGCCTACAACATCATCACGCCCTTTCTCCTGCTCAAGGTACTGTGCCCCACGGCCCCCACTCTGTCCTGTCATCCTCATTCTTTGCACACCTGGCAGGAAGGTGACGCTAAGCCCTGTGTGCTGATTCAAGCACACTCCTGCCTGCTGCTGGGGGGTGAAGACTGTGACAGAGCGGCATGTCCAGGCACTCCTGGGGCGCTCCTGAGGCGGAGCTGCCTGTGTCCGGGAAGGATGAAAAAGGCCCCCCTCAAGAAGGGCTTTTGATTTGGGCCTCGGCCTGGCGTGCCAGCGCGGGGAAGTAGAGAGGTGTATAGGTACAAGGACCTGAAGACAGGCTGTGCTTGGGAAACCATAAAACATTTGGGGAAGCTGAGGCAGGAGTGACTGGGGGTCCAGGGAGAGGTGAGGGACCCACTGGGAAGACAGGAAGTAGGCAGGTGGCAGGAGAGGCGGCAGCAGCAGCTGAACATCCTCTGCCCTGGAGAGCCCTGAGATGTCACTGGGAGCACAGAGCAGGGACTGCCGGCCTTGTCCTTTGCCAAGTAAGGGCTTTAAAACTACCATAGCTTGAGCATCTTTAATCCAAAAATCTGAAATCCAAAATGCTCCAAAGTCTGAAACCTTTTCAGCACTGGTATGATACCACAAGTAGAGAATTTAGCCAGGCACGGGGGCTCGCTCCTGTAATCCCAGCACTGTGGGAGGCTGAGGCAAGCGGATCAGCTGAGGTCAGAAGTTCGAGACCAGCCTGGCCAACATGGTGAAGCCCCGTTTCCATTAAAAATACAAAAAAACTGGCCAGGCACAGTGGCTCATGCCTATAATTCCAGCACTTTGGGAGGCTAAGACGGGCGGATCACCTGAGGTCAGGAGTTGGAGACCAGCTTGGACAACATGGTGAACCCAGTCTCTACTAAAAATACAAAAAAAAATTTAGCTGGGTGTGCTGGCAGGCACCTGTAGTCCCAGCTACTCGGGAAGCTGAGGCAGGAGAATCACTTGAACCCGGGAGGTAGAGGCTGCAGTGAGCCAAGATTGCACCATTGCACTCTATCTGGGCAACAGAGCAAGACTTCATCTCAAAAAAAAAAAAGAAAGAAAGAAAAAAAAAAAATACAAAAAACTTAGGCCCGGGCACGGTGGCTCAGGCCTGTAATCCCAACACTTTGGAAGGCTTAGGCAGGCAGATCACCTGAGGTCAGGAGTTTGAGACCAGCCTAGCCAACATGGCGAACCCCCGTCTCCAATAAAAATACAAAAAACATTAGCCAGGCCTGTCGGTGCATGCCTGTAGTCCTAGCTGCTTGGGAGGCTGAGGCAGGAGAATCTCTTGAACCCAGGAGGAGGAGGTTGCAGTGAGCTGAGATCATGCCACTGCACTCCAGCCTGGGGGACAGAGTGAGACTCTGTGTCAAAAATTCCACGCATACGTGCTTATCACAAACTTTGTTTTATGTATAAAATTATTTCACATATTATATAAAATTACCTTCATCCTGTGTGTATAAGGCATATATGAAACATAAACAAATTTTTCCAGGCATGATGGCTCACACCTGTAATCTCAATACTTTGGGAGGCTGATGCGGGAGGACTGCTTGAAACCAGGAGTTTGAGACCAGCGTGGGCAATATAGTGAGACCCCATCTCTACAAAAAATTTAAAAATGAGTTTGGCATAGTGGTGCATACCTGTAGGCCCAGCTTCTCTGGGGGCTGAGGTGGGAGGATCTCTTGAGCCACTACACTCCAGCCTGAGTGACAGAGCGAGTCCCTGTCTCAAAGAAAAAAGGAACAAATGAATTTCATGTTTAGACTTGCATGTGCATTCCCAAGATATCTCATTGTGTATATGCAAATATTCCAAAATCCGAAATCTGAAACATTTCAGATAAGGGATACTCAGCCTGTATCACCATCTACTGTCACCATCATTTTGTATTGACAGATACTTCAAATCTCCAGAAACAGGAAGGGTATAATCTCAGAACTCCAGCGTGTTCTCAGTTAAATAGTAGCATTTCAGAAGCCCCTGCCCCCATCCCTGACATTTTCTTCATGTTTTCTGTGGACCAGTCACTCAGAAATCAGAGGGTCCCTTCAGCAGGCTGGGCCAGCCACCCAGGGACACAGCCAGGGCTGTCCCTGAAGGCTGGGCTGTCCCCTCCAGCTTACAGCTCATGTTTGACCTTGGGCAAGGAGTTGGCCCTCTGGGTCTTTTTCCTCCCTGGGTAAAGCAGGGCAGTGCTGCTCCCCAGCCCCTACTGGGTTCATAGGGGCCACAGGAGGATCTGGAGGCTGGGCTGGCCTGCTAAAAGGGACCCACCACTTTTCCGAGTGGCTTTCCAGCTGGAAGCGTCCGTCCCACCCCAGGGGTGAGGAGGGGAAGCAGAGGGTATCACATACTGTGATAGAGGTGGGGTCATGCTGGCAACCCCACTCTGAACCCCAGCTCATCGAGCGGTCTCCCCGCACCCTGCCCCGCTCCATCATCTACGTCAGCATCATCATCTTCATCATGGGTGCCAGCATCCACCTGGTGGGGGACTCCGTCAATCACCGCCTGCTCTTCAGTGGCTACCAGCACCACCTGTCTGTCCGTGAGAACCCGATCATCAAGAATCTCAAGCCTGAGACGCTGGTGAGGCCACCTCCTGCTCCCTGTCTGTAAGCCCTTGGGGAACAGTCTGCCCTGGGAGGCTGAAGAAATTGCCCCCGTCCCTCGCCGCACCTGTCCTTCCACTAAAGGCATTCTGCTAGGTGAGGGCACCATCGCCTGGCCAAGCTAGGATGCTCAAAGGTTCTTAGAAAGTGGTGCACAGACTGGCTTCTGCCTGGGCGCACCTAACAGAGGGCAAGGCCGGGGATAGGGAGCAAGGCAGTGGGGGAGGCCTGAGACTGGGAGGAGGGTGGTCAGAGGGGACACTTGGGGCCCCAGCACCTCCCTGGACTGACATTGGCATCCCCTCCCGCACTCTGCCCTGCCCGTGCCTCCCTCAGATTGACTCCTTCGAGCTGCTCTACTATTATGATGAGTACCTGGGTCATTGCATGTGGTGAGTGATGGGCCCGTCTGTCTATCCCAGGGGCCCCAGCCACAGGCCAGCTCTGTCACTGGCCTCAGGGACACACTGGGCAAGGCTGTCTGGGCCGCAGGCCTCATCCCCTGTAAAGGGCTGTGAGCTCAGCCTCCAGTGGGGTTGTTCCCTGAGGTTGCCCTGCAGACCCAGCTGCAGTCCCAGGCCCTGGGCCCCGGCTTCCCGCCTGCATCGCCACCCCCGCCCAGCCCTCAGTGCCTGCAGCGGCCAGCAGAAGGCAGCCAGCGGCTGTGGTCCTCCCGAGCACGGAGGCTGGGGGAGGAGGACGCGTCCCGATAAACAAACCCCAGATGGCGATGCAGGGGGTGGGGGCGGAGCCAGGGACCCCCCACCCGTGTCGTGTCTGCTTTTTGGGATTGGAGGAAGCTGAGGGGAGCCAGCTGGATTAGGCTGGGGAGGGGCGTGCTGTCACCGTTCCCCCCTCCTCAGAACTCCCAGGGGAGCGCCTTTTCCCACCTACCCTGTTCCCTGCAGTCGCGGGAGACCTCAGAAATATGGCCTCAGCCTCTGGAGATCCCAGGCCCAGGCTGGGAGGCTTCATCTGTTCCATCCTCCCATCTTACCCAGGAGAAACTGAGGCCAGAGGGAGGAGGGCTGCGAGGGCTACAGCTGGGAGGTGAGGGCCAGCCCTGGAGCTGGTGCTCACGCCACGTGCACCCCGCACGGGCGCTTCCTGGGTGTTTTGGGCCCTGCGAAGTCAATCCTCCTGGCTCAGCCGGCCCGGGGTCCCTGGACAGGCCTCCTGCTATCTTTACCTAGTGTTTGCCAGAGGCTCTTCCCACGGAAGGTCGGGGAAGGGTGGAGGGGCTAGGAACAGTGAGCTGGAGCCCCAGGAAGCGGGGTCCGGGGGAGAAGAAGCAAGCAGGCATACAGGTGAAAGGCAGCGCAGGTGGGAGCAAGGGAGCCGGTGTGTCGAGAGGGGACAGGGTGGCATTTTGGGGCGAAATGTCCAGGGTGGGGGTGGGCCGCTTCACTGAGAGGCCCCCACAGGTGCTGTTTTTTTCTTTGAGACAGAGTTGCGCTCTTGTTGCCCAGGCTGGAGCGCAGTGATGTGATCTCAGCTCACCACAACCTCTGCCTCCCAGGTTCAAGCAATTCTCCTGCCTCAGCCTCCTGTGCAGCTGGGATCACCAGTGCGCGCCACCACGCCCAGCTAATTTTGTATTTTTAGTAGAGACGGGATTTCACCATGTTGGTCAGGCTGGTCTCAAACTCCCAACCTCAGGTGATCCGCCAGCCTCAGCCACCCAGTGTGCTGGGATTACAGGCGTGAGCCACTGCGCCCAGCCTGTTCTCTTTTTTTAACATTCGAACCTCTATCCTCTCCATCCTCGGGCTGGAGGTGCCTCTGTCTCCAGGCTGGTGTGGGGCTGGGCTGCTGGTGTCTGCAGTGCATGAGACATACCCCCCGCAGACACCCCCTTTCCCCCACAGAGCTAGTGAGGTTCCCTGGGCCTCTGACTCACACGTGCCTCGCCTTCCTGTTTCTGTCCCACCTTTGACACCCAGCACGGGCAAGGTCCGGTAGAGAGGAGCGCCTCTCACCCAGGCCAGGCGTTTGTAAACCATGATGTGGCGCTCCCTGGGACCCTGTGGGAGCTGGTGCAGAGGCAGTGGGGAAGAGGGCGAGAGCGGGCCTCTGAGGCGCTGGCCTTCCCCTCCCAGGTACATCCCCTTCTTCCTCATCCTCTTCATGTACTTCAGCGGCTGCTTTACTGCTTCTAAAGCTGAGAGCTTGTTGCCAAGACCTGCCCTGCTCCTGGTGGCACCCAGTGGCCTGTACTACTGGTAAGTGGATGTCGGCAGCATGGGGGCAGAGGCTCTGAGTGGGCCACGGCAGCAAAATTCTGCACTTGCCTGTGGACCTGCTGTGTGGCCCCGGCAGGGGAGACTGGCCGTCTCTGGGCCCCTGCTTCCTCTAGTGTCTAGTGGGGACCATGCCAGTGCCCTGTGGTAGCCTCTGTTTCCATGAAGCCCAGGCCGAGGTGGGAGGAGAGGGTGAGGTGCGCAGTCTCTCCATCCTCAAGCCCCTCTCTCTCTGCGCCCCGTGTCAAGAACCCCAGTGCTGCCCTGAGGCTGGGACAATCCCCCACGAACACCAAGCCCTGTGATGGGCCACGGTTTCTGCCTCTGTGAAACAGGGATGATGATACCTGCCTGTCTCCCTCTCAGATGATGAGGATGCTGAGGGGAGAGAGGGACTTTGTCAAATGTAAAGCACTGTGGAGAGGCTGAAGACAGATGAGGGGGTCGTGGCATAGGGCCTCCTGGCCTGGGGCCCTCTCTTCTTCCCATCGCAGAGACTCAGGCCTCAGCCAGTCTCCTATCCCTCCTCTATCACTTCTGCCTGGAGACAGGCCACCCTGGGGTTGTGGGTATCATGGGAAGGACCGGGTTGGGGCAGGACTGGGCCCTTCTCTGATGGGAGGCCTCCCTCAAAATGAAAAGGGCCTCCTTTCCTGGCCCAGCTCTAGCCCATCTCTCTCTCGCGTGCCCCTGTGTGGCTGAGACGGCCAGCAGGGCTCATCTGTACGCTCCCTGGGGATTAAAAAGAATGCGAGACCGGGCATGGTGGCGCATGCCAGTAATCCCAGCACTTCCAGAGGCCGAGGCAGGCGGATCACCTGAGGTCGGAAGTTCGAGACCATCCTGACCAACATGGAGAAACCCCATCTCTACTAAAAATACAAAATTAGCCGGGTGTGGTGGCACATGCCTGTAATCCCAGCTACTTGGGAGGCTGAGGCAGGAGAATTGAACCGGGGAGGCAGAGGTTGCAGGAGCCAAGATCACGCCATTGCACTTCAGCGTCTCATTTGAAAAAAAAAAAAGAATGGGTGGCAGCTACAGTGAGAAGGAAAGACGTTAGGGGAGAGAGCTTCCTGCCCGTTTTACCCATGGCGTACTGGCGCGGGGGGAGCTGCAGGAGTTGGCAGTCATTGCTTTCTCCCCTAGTCAGGTTTTGTCGCATGGAAATTTAAACGTAATGCAACCAGGGAAGCCAGAAATACACATTTGCAGGATATTTAAATATTGGCAACAAACTCAACATGTGAAAAACAGTAACTGTGGCAGCTAAATCAACACGCTGCCCCTGGACTGCGCTCTTCACCCACCCCTGCCCTCTCCAGGTACCTGGTCACCGAGGGCCAGATCTTCATCCTCTTCATCTTCACCTTCTTCGCCATGCTGGCCCTCGTCCTGCACCAGAAGCGCAAGCGCCTCTTCCTGGACAGCAACGGCCTCTTCCTCTTCTCCTCCTTCGCACTCACCCTCTTGCTTGTGGCGCTGTGGGTCGCCTGGCTGTGGAATGACCCTGTGCTCAGGAGGAAGTACCCGGGTGTCATCTACATCCCTGAGCCTTGGGCTTTCTACACCCTTCACGTCAGCAGTCGATACTGAGTCCCTAGCCCCAGGCTCTGGTGCTCTGCTGGGTGGGAGCTAGGCCCTGGAGGGCGTCTGAATACACGAGTGGGAGGAGGTGTGGATGTGAGTGTGCAACCAGAGACCGAGAGCATGGGTGGGTGTGCCTCGTGTGCACGGATTCGTGTGTGTATGAGTGTATGCGTGTGTGTATGCGTGTGTGTATGCGTGTGTGTGTGCGTGTGTGTATG
>PVKV010011740.1:0-69088 GCA_004027835.1 Alouatta palliata | reverse complement strand
GAGTGCAATGGCGCGATCTCGGCTCACCGCAACCTCCGCCTCCTGGGTTCAAGCAATTCTCCTGCCTCAGCCTCCCGAGTAGCTGGGACTACAGGCATGTGCCACCATGCCCAGCTAATTTTTGTAGTTTTAGTAGAGACGGGGTTTCACCATGTTGACCAGGATGGTCTCGATCTCTTGACCTCGTGATCCACCCGCCTCAGCCTCCCAAAGTGCTGGGATTACAGGCGTGAGCCACCACGCCCGGCTGGTATATTTCTTTAATAAGTGTAAGGCTTACCTATTTATAAAGAATTATTCTGGTAGTGTTTAAGAATAACAGTCAGACCTAGAGACAATCCAGTAGAGGTGCATTGTAAACATCATGATAAGTCTCTTAGTATTGCCATCATTATTGACTGCTTTGTAAAGACTTTTAAAAAGTCCAGTTTCTCAGGATTATGAAAATCATCTTCAGAAACCTGGTTGGGGTCTTTCTCCAATTCCTCCAGCCAGCTGAAATACTGCCAAGCTCACTTCATGTGCAAGGTGATCTGCACTTTCCTGCAAATTACATTAAAAGAGATTAGATGAGAAAGACATAGCATGTGTCTAACGTGCAAGACCATGTTACTTGGACCTCTGGGGGGAAGAGGGGTGATTCTTGATTTTGTTTCACTAACAAATTCTAATGGAAATCTTTTTTCATCTTTCAGTAACAAATTCCAAGGCCTTTAAAAAAATGGAAAACAGATCAAATTCTTCTAAATAAGGTAAATTTTTAATTAATTCATATTATAAAAATAGCTATCATTCCAAAACTGAAAAATTCAATAATACCTTAGTCCACAATTGGCCTAACAGTAACTACTGCTGCCTCTGTTGCCATTATCCTCATCCATCATGGCTATTCATTTGACTCTGAAATGGCTTAAGCTTCTTTAAGAAAGCTGCCAGGTCCAGACGGGTTCACAGCCGAATTTTACCAGACATACAAAGAGGAGCTGGTTCCATTCCTTCTAAAACTGTATCAAACAACACAAAAGGAGGGAATCCTCCCTAACTCATTTTATGAGACCAACATAATCCTGATACCAAAACCAGGCAGAGATTCAACTAAAAAAGAAAACTTCAGGCCAATATCCATCATGAACATCGACGCAGAAATCTTCAATAAATACTGGCAAACTGATTGCAACAGCACATCAAAAAGCTTATCCATCAAGATCAAGTAGGCTTGATCCCGGGGATATTAGGCTGGTTCAACACAGGCAAATCCATAAACGTAATCCATCATATAAACAGAACCAAAGACAAAAACCACATGATTATCTCAATAGATGCAGAGAAGGCCTTTGACAAAATTCAACAGCCCTTCATGCTAAAAACTCTCAATAAACTAGGTATCAACGGAACGTAAATGATAAAAGCCATTTATGACAAACCTACAGCCAATATCATACTGAATGGGCAAAAGCTGAAAGAAGTCCCTTTGAAATCAGGCACTAGACAAGGATGCCCTCTCTCACCACTTCTATTCAATATAGTATTGTAAGTTCTAACCAGAGCAATCAGGCAAAAAATAAATAAAGGGTATTCAATTAGGAAAGGAGGAAGTCAAACTATCTCTATTTGCAGATGACATGACTGTGTATCTAGAGGACCCCATCATCTCAGCCCAAAATCTTTTCAAACTGATGATAAGCAATTTCAGCAGTCTCAGGATACAAAATCAATGTGTAGAAATCACAAGCATTCCTTTATACCAATAACAGACAAACAGAGCTAAATCAAGAGTGAAATCCCATTCACAATTGCTACAAAGAGAATAAAATACCTAGGAATACAACTGACAAGGATGTAAAGGACCTCTTCAAGGAGAATACAAACCACTGCTCAACGAAATGAGAGGACACAAACAGATGGAAAACATTCCATGCTCATGGTTGAGAAGAATCGACATCATGACCATGGCCATACTGTCCAAAGTAATTAATTTATAGATTCAATGCTATCTCCATCAAGCTACCAATGACCTTCTTCACAGAACTGGAAAAAACCACTTTAAACTTCATATGGAACAAAAAAAGCCCACATAGGCAAGACAGTCCTAAGCAAAAAGAATAAAGCTGGAGGCATCACACTGCCTGACTTCAAACTATACTACAAAGCTACAGTAATCAAAACAGCATGGTACTGGTATCAAAACAGGGACCTAGACCAATGGAACAGAACAGAGGCCCCAGAAGCCACACCCCACATCTACAACCATCTGATCTTTGACAAACCCAGCAAAAACAAGCAATGGGGAAAGGACTCCATATTTAATAAATGGTGTTGGGAAAACTGGCTAGCAATGTGCAGAAAGCTAAAACTGGACCCCTTCCTGTCACCTTAGACTAAAATTAACTCCAGACGGATTGAAGATTTAAACATAAAACCTAACACCATAAAAACACTAGAAGAAAATGTAGGCAAAACCATTCAGGACATAGGCATAGGCAAGGACTTCATGACTAAAACCCCAAAAGCAATGGCAACAAGCCAAGATAGACAAATGGGATCTAACTAAAATTCAGAGCTTCTGTACAGCAAAAGAAATCAACATTAGAGCAAACTGGCAACTAACAATGGGAAAAAATTTTTGCAATCTACAAAGAACTAAAACAGATACACAAGAAAAAACAAACCACTCAAAAGCGGGTGAAGGATATGACCAGAAACTTTTCAAAAGAAGACATATATGAGGCCAACAAACATGAAAAAATGCTCATCATCACTGATTATTAGAGAAAGGCAAATCAAAACCACATTGTGATACCATCTCATGCCAGTTAGAATGGCAATCATTACAAAATCTGGAGACAACAGATTCTGGAGAGGATGTGGAGAAATAGGAACACTCCTACACAGTTGGTGAGAGTGTAAATTAGTTCAACCATTGTGGAAGACAGTGTGGCGATTTCTCAAGGAACTAGAAATAGAAATTCCATTTGACCCAGCAATCCCATTACTGGGTATATACCCAAAGAACAATAAATTGTTCTACTATAAAGACACGCACACGTATGTTCACTGCAGCCCTGTGTACAATAGCAAAGACCTGGAACCAACCCATCAATATTGATGGAACCAAATGCCCATCAATAATAGACTGGACAAAGAAAATGTGGTACATATACACCATGGAATACTACGCAGCCATAAAAAACGATGAGTTTGTGTCCTTTGTAGGGACGTGGATGAATCTGGAAGCCATCATTCTCAGCAAACTGACACAAGAACAGAAAAACCAAACACCACATGTTCTCACAGGTGGGTGTTGAACAATGAGAACACGTGGACTCAGGGAGAGGAACATCACACACTGGGGGCAGTTGGGGGTACGTAGGGAGGGTGGAAAGGGATAACATGGGGACAAATGCTGGATATAGCATACACCTAAAGTAAAATAAATAAAACAAAAAGTGGAAAAAAAAAAAAAAGCTGCCAGGTCGTGTATAAATTACTTCGAAATGTCTCCTTCTGAGTCCCTATTCAGTACACTCACTGTACTCTGCCCTAGCTTTGCAAACACCTTAAAGAGTATGTGAAGTGGGCAAATAATAAAAATCCAGACGACAAGTCTTGACCCCTATCAGGAAAACAGGCACAGAGTAAGGCTCTTCATTTAAAGGAAATATTTTGTAAAACAAATCAAGAATCCAGAATGCTATCAGTTGACTTAAAAATGAACTACAAAGTTGGTTGTTTTCATAACGTAACAAGATTATATTTTTAAAAGAAAAGGATCATCTACCTTACAAAGCAACTGTTATTCCTGCCAGTTAAAAATACGACACTTTCAGGAAGTCTAGAATAAGTCAAAAATATTTGGGGAAATATACTAAGTGGGTCTAATTTTGTTCAACTATGTATTTACTGAAAATAATTTTGTAGTCTTAATGTGAACCTAAAAGGCTCAACAAAATAAAGCTTAATCATCAGAGTGAGATTCTAAACACTATTAAAATAGTTTGCCTCCCCATTACCTCATATTAGGCTCTTTTTTAATAGAACTATCCTAGCTTACTTGTGAGTCTGCTTCTGCATATACTCGGACGACATCTTCTGTACCAGAGGGCCGGACAAAAGCTCGGGAAAGCTTGTACTTCTTCACCAGGTCATTGATTGCCTCCTGTAATCCTGGGGGTGTAACTGCTTGTCTTTCAGCATTAGTAGTGCTAATAACTCTTCTGTCTGCAACCTAAGTGCAAGCATTTCATATTTGTTACTAGATTACACTTTTTTTCAGAAGCTTAACGTGTTAAATTCTACCAAAATATTTTCACAGTAATAAACCTACATTTCAATTTATTGTACCACCAAATACAACACTGAGATAGTAAAGTCTCAGACTAAATATAAAATTACAATAAAATTTCATAAGTTATTTCTCCAAGGTCAGGGTAACTAATTTCAACATTTGTACAACTTTTCTTCTTCAGTCTATAAAGAATTACCTTTAGCAAAAAAGTATTTCCACAGACACTTGGAGTTACCACAAAGATAATGGCCACTAAATACGATATGACTTTAAGTCCCATTATCACATGTAAAAACAGGGTAAGTGGTGGCCCATTATATAAGAAGACTGATGAAAATCTCTTAACTATGCCAAAAATAATCTGAACAATCAACAGCCATTTCTGGCTTTCACAAATTCTGTTGCTGTACAAACTGGCATAAACATGTACAGAAATCAGTTAGCAATTTATCTGAATTCTCTCCCTCAGGAAGTACTCTGAACTAAACATAATGCAGACGAAGTGCTTTCACTTGAAATAACAGGGTATCTGAGTTTTGCTTCAAAATAATGTTGGGGCCAGGCACAGTGGCTCACACCTGTAATCCTAGCCTTTTGGGAGGCCAAGGGAGAAGGATCACTTGAGCTCAAGAGTTTGAGATCGGCCTGGGCAACATGAGACCTCGTCTCTAAATAAAATACTCAAAAGAATATTGGGTGGGGGTATGGTGAATGTATAGGGCAATAACTGAAATCTGTTGAAGCTGGGTACATAAAAGTTCATTGTTTTGTTTCTCTACATGTATATCTATTTTTAATTTTCCATAATAAAACCTTCTTTTAAAAGTGATGCAGTCAATCATAATATTATGTAATAAAGTTGGAAACGTAATACTTCTCCAGCAATGGAATGGTGAAGTAAATGAACTTACTCTCTAATTTTTTTTAAGCTATAAGAGAATACAGTTAGCTATCACAAGGCCTTATTTTCTATGTATTATGTATTAATGTATAGAATGATGTATACTTAGGAAACATTTGTCAGTGAGATACAGTAAGAATTGGGATAATAGGTTTTACTTAGCTAATATTCAGGGAATATTAGTTTGTTTGTTTCTCTCGCACCTGAACTTTAAGTTGTCTGTTTGGAAGATCTGTATAAAGAGCATCCCACTGTTGTACGGTCAAGCCCTTCAGAGCCAAGATTGCTTCAATCACCAGCATGTCAGAAATAGCATCACCAGCTGCCTGCAAAATGAAGAAACAAAGGAAAGAAACCACTTAACATAAGCAAATCTTGGAAATTGATGTTTTGTCTTAGAAAACCAACCAATCACTGTACAGGTTGAACATCATGAATCTGAAACATTTTAAGCACCAAAATAACATCACAAGTGAAAAATTCCACACCTGGCCTCCTATGACAGGTCAGTCAAAATGCAGGTACACAACTGCCAGGTATGGTGGCATACCCCCATAGCCGCCGCTACTCAGGAGGCTGAGATGGGATGATTACTTGAAGCTAGGAGTTTGAGGCTGCAGTGTGCTGTGATAATGCCTGTGAATAGCCAGTGCACTCCAGCCTGGGCAACATAGTAAGACCCTGTCTCTTAATAAAAAACAAATGTACTCCTGCCTCACACTCAGGAGTTCAAAACCAGCCTGGCCAAAATGGTAAAACTCCATCTCTGTTAAAAATACAAAAAAAAAATTAGCCAGGTGTGGTAGGCACCTGTAATCCCAGCTACTCGGGAGGCTGAGCAGGAGACTGGCTTCAGCCTCCTGCTGTGAGCCAGGTTGCAGTGAGCCAAGACTGTGCCACTGCACTCCAGCCAGGGCAACAGAGCAAGACTCCATCTCAAAAAAAAAAAAAAAAAAAAGGCAGGCCCACAGTTTATTCAGCATCCCCAAGGGAAGACGACCCTCTCAGCTTCCTTCAGCTATGACATATCCTTTCCATGCATGCCAGATACGTATCGTATTTTTTACTATTAAATACTTGTGTGTGAGTGTTTAAAAAATGACTGCTTATTGGTAGCATATAAATTCAATCAGGAATGATGCTAATGCCAAACCACCACAGACTGTCCAATGGGTGGGTGGCTGAGAGTGATACCTTTGCTTTCTCATGCTTCAGCAGACATGTTTCATGCACAAAATTTACAGTATTCTATGAAATCACCTTTAAGCTTATGTAACATATATGAAACAAAAGAATTTAGTGTTTAGACTTGAGTGCCATACCCAAGATGTCACATTATATATATGCAGATATCCCAAAATCCAGTGAATCTGGAATTTGAAACACTTCCAGTCCCAAGCATTTTGGATAAAGTATATTCACCCTGTATACTGTGCTTTCTCCCATGCAGCATAATTAACTGAAGTGTTTTTATGGATGGATGAATAAGAATAATGAGGTAAAAATCTCCACGGAAGACAATGAAAGGTATACAAAGAATACTGAAAGTAGCTCTCGAGAAATTTGCCTTTAGTACTCCTTATCTATGAAATGAAATTAGACTGGATAACTCTAAGGCTCAAACTAATATTCCATCACTCATTTTTCTTTAATAATTAGATCCCTTTTGAGATATTACCCCACAACAATGGATAGCATCATGGTAAAATGGAGAGACGTGAGCTCTGGTGTAAGACATAACTGAAGATACATCTCTTTTTTTACCCTGTAGTAACTCTCTCGGCCCTTGTTTCTTCACTTATAAAATGGGAATAACAGTAACATCTCTCCCTGTGTTACTGCAAGGATTACACAATAAGGTATATAAAGTATCCAATGTGTGCAAGACACTCAAATGACTGAATCGCTTTCCTCCATCCTGAGTATCAAACAACACTCCAACCTCAACTATCTAACCCACATATATGTCCTTTGTCAATGAGACAGCCAGTTATTTTTACTGAATTTCCTTAAGGTTTGGTTAAAAAAAAATTAATAATATGTATGTATACACTCAGCAGCTGGATCTGTGATCCTAGGTAGAAGCTATCCAATATACTTAATTTTCCATCATAAGATATAGGGGAAGGGAAGCATATTAAAAAATGTTCTGTCATTCCATTTCAGCATAAATCTCAACTGAATATACCACTATTGCAAGGAAGCCACCAGGGTGTCTCCACATTAATTTTGTGTGCAGCCACACTCTGTTCTGTCCATCTTCTGAATAATGTAAAGGTAACCAAAAGTCTACTGCCTCATCAGTTCTTACCTGGTTAAACAAGTCAATAATGTTTTCAAGCATCTTAGCAGCTTTTCTTTTCTTTTCCTCCAGTTGTTCTGATTGTTTTATCTTCATTTCCACAGCTGTACTAAACAATGCCTGCAGCAAAAGCATACAAAGTCATTCTCAAACACTATCCAAGCCCTAATCATAAGTACTATTATTCTACCCAACCCACTTTTCCATCTTAGTCAATCTGGAGAAACTGAGGGGAAAAACAGTGGGAGCCTTAAAATGTATGAAATTAATGTAAGATCACATGAGAACCCAAAGATAGTACTAGGGGAAAAAAATTTATTGTGAATTATGTAACTGGTAATAAAAATTTAAATGTGATTACAAAGAAAACACCACCTTGACAAGAGGTGCACACACACAATGAGTTCATGTTTTCCCTTCAACCAGCTAAATCATTTCTGTGCAACCAGGTTACTTAGAGCCTGTCTGTATTCTTTTTTACTTTGAAGGATATAATTCACTACAGCTAATACAGTTTTATTCTAAAACTTAAGGGTATGAGCTAGGAAAAATTAGAGAGTTCACAATATTTATCAAAATATGCCAAATAATGCCATGGATAGTTATTACAATATATAATACAGATGCTTCTCAAGAGTCTCATCTCATTTGGAAACACCCATCTTTTTTTTTTTACTGCCTTGAAGAGGCCTAATACTAAGCAAGATTAGCATACTATGCTCAACTACTTGATAAAATACATTTTTCTTGATAAAATAAGGCACAGGCTAGTCACTTATTTTTGTAAAGTTTTACTGGAACACAACCATACCCATTCATTTAAGCTAGATCAGCAGAGTTGAGCAGCTGCATCAGAGACCTTATGGCCTGAAAATCCGAAAATATTTACTGTCTACCTTTTAGAAAACAATTTACCAACTTCTCCTACTAGATCACTGAAGTTTTAATTGCGTTTTGTAGGAACTTATTTTTCCCCTTTTTATATTTATGCCCTCCAAAAACCAATTTTAAATTAATGAGGAAAATTATTTGGCTTACACTCAAATGTCCTATTAGCCACCTCAAGTGCATTCGTTAAATGAGGTCAGTATAAAAACATTTTAAAAATATTCTGAACATTATGAATCTACTAAGAACCACTTAACTATACACTTTAATTTTATGTAAAATGTGAATTTTACATTATATAAGTTGAAACGTTTTTCAAACACTGTCTGCTAAAAAAGCCATTAAAAAATTTCATATGCTATCACTAGTTACCTTAAATTCATTTTCACTTCTTTTTATTAATTATCAACTTTCCAACACTTTGCAATTCACCATAGCTACTGAATTTTTCTTTTCCCCTCCTATGGCCAGTTGGAAAATGCATAGACAAAATGCTTATAAGAAAATTAAGAACTGCAAATTTTAAACTATTCAAAACACCTTAGTATATCTCTTCACATTCAAAGAAAAATCATTATAATCTAAAAGAGAATCACAGTTTCATAACACATCAATATATAAGACAACCAAAGAATCTTTTTGTCACATCCAATTATTTCAACAAAGCACAATATTACCTATTACCTCCCGGATACAGAAGTCTCATCATAAAAAAAGTGCCAGCTAAGGTCAACTGTAATCAAGAGAACTTACAGTGCCATGCCCGTTTGCTTCAAAATAAACTCCAATGTCAAACTCTTGAGCCTTGTGGTGCAAATGTTTTACACCAGTCTTAGTGCAATAGACAGGTACCTATAACACATGCATTTAAAGAAATACAGCAATTACTCAGATGTCAAATGTTTCTTGCATATCTAGTACCCAGAGATACAAGGGGAAACAAAACATACTGGAGCCAAGTCTAGTGAGGAAGACGATTAAGCATTAAAACACAAAATGGTATGTAAACAACAGGAGCGTGAACGTACTCCAGAAGCACGCAACCAAGGGTAAAGCATGGTGAGAAAGATGAGGGTCTCCTTATAAGACACGAAAGATTACAAGTGGGGGTGTGACATGACCTAACTGTTTTAAAAAGCTGAGTTTAGCTACAGTGTAGAGAACAGCTTAGAATAGGGTTCTGCAAGCTTTTTCTGTAACAGGCCAGACAGTAATTATTTTAAGCTTTGCAGGCCATATGGTCTCTGTCACAATTACCCTGCCATTATAGTGCAAAAGCAGCCACAGACCACACACATAAACAAATGAACATAGATCTGTTCCAATAAAACTTTGTTTACAAATAGTGGCAAGTTCAATTAGAAGGTTAAGAAATGGAATCAGGAGGCTTCTAGTACTAATCTCAGTAAGAAATAGTGGCTGGATCAGCAACAGTGAATAGGGAAAGTCATGGATGGATGGATGGATCTGAGAGAGCTTTAAGAATGGTTAAGAAAAGACAGGAGCAAAACTGCCAAAGAAAGATTGGCATTAGATTGGATGTAGGAGACCTCAGGAATGGCAAGGGCTGAAATATTTCATCTGGAAGACTGAGTTGAGAATTAAGTTTCTTAAACTAGGTTATTTTATCTATAATAAATTTTTAAGACAGAAAATGAAAAAACCCAAGTGCTGTGAAATAACCTAATCCCTGTGAAAGGGAGGGAAATAGGCCCCAGATGGAGTCCCCTGAATGAGTTTATTATAAGCATGTATTAAAATCAGGTCACAAACTAGCAGCCTCAATATATATTTCCTTTTGTCCAGCCACTGTTTCTTTGAAAAAAGTAGGAAATTCACATGAAAATTCAGATTTCATGCTTCTCTTGAAGAATCTGACTACATTTAACATCAGCTAGCACATACTTTCCTGTTTTTAAGCACCTGCTGCCCTCATTCACTTTTCCTGTCCAAATCCTGCAGGAATCTGACTTTACAATTCCTGCTTTCTAGAGAATGGAAAGGTAACTAGAGCTAGTATAAATGCCAGAACTTGAAACCAGATACAAAAAAGTTGGAAAAATTTACACTTGTTAATGAGAAAAACAGTAAAGGCAAACGGGCTTCCAGTTTTATCCGTTAACTCTGGTAACTCTCTGAACAAGTAGTGTGGTGCTGAGGGTGGTCATCTGGTGGACACCAGGGAAATAATTAGAATCTCCCACCACCCCAGAAAATCTCTCCAAAAAACATAAAGGCAAGAAACAGTTCTATTACTGAATAAGTATTAAGCCAAACTGATGTTCAATCACAGGCGAATTTGCCAAGAGATAGCAAAGATAAATTCTCACCTTTTAATATAGCCAAGCAGATACATTCCAATCCAATTCTCTAAGATAAAAGATGACTAATGACAAAAATTCTCTCCTTGACCAAACTTTACTCAGGCTTAGGTGAGCCTGACTAGGCCTTGTCCTCATGTCTTCCAATAGTTTGATTTTAGTAAGAGTCACGGTAAGTGAGCTTAGCCAGAATCCCTCATCCTAATATATGACCGCTCTTGACATCTGATCTGAGTTCTCATTCTCCACCATCCCCCAGGTAATATGTGGACCGACTATCCTGGCCTACCTTCAGCAAAAGTCCTGTTAGGTCAGTTTAGCCAAAATACCACCCACTTACCGTCGTTTCCTCTCAGTAATTTTTCACCCACTGACCAACACGCCACGCCACACACACCCCGCTCCTTGGCTATAAAACCCACTTTTCTCCTTACTTCATTTGGAGTTGACCCCAATCTCTCTCCTACCACTGCAAAACTCCATCACATTAGTCCCTGTACCTATCAGACAGTCCTGAATCAAGTCTGCCTTACCATTTTAACAAGTGTCATGAAATATTTTTTAACACTAGTCCTCAAATAGGAAAACCTCACAACACCATTTGTCACACACATAGTTTATCCTAAACTTACCTGGAAATAGGGCCAACCACCTGTGTTAACTGCCTCTTCTAAGGGAGTAATAAAACTTCGTATCTCTGTGACAGGCAGATAGTTACAAATTGGAGCCAGACACCTAAGTTAAATTCTCATGAAACTGGTGGTTCTTGGCCCTTAAAAAAAGTATTCCTGAGCTGTAAAACTGGCTTATTAGGCCTTTAAAAAGATTTTTATTCATTACAAAGGGGCAGAGAAATAATTCACCAGTTTTCTAAAGAAAAACTCCCAAGAAAAGAAGGAAGTCTTCCTTTTTTCAACAAGGACAACTAAATTTTTTCTTATTTTTTATTTCTCTTTACCCTAACATAAACAGCAGCTCAGCTTCATACACTACAACATAACCACTTTTATGAGGGCAGTATCTTCCTCACAGAAACATAATGTTAAGAAACTATCAGAAAACAAAAACGGTTCAATACCTTCATAACTTCTTCAAGATACCGTGTTGAACTTCCATTTGCATATGCAGTTTGTACAACACCAATATTCAAACTTTCTCCAATCTAGACAAAGACAATGTTACTTGCCATCAAAAGTATGGTCAACAAAAACAAATATAATGAGAGTTCTAAATGGTAACAAAATTATCAGCTAGTTCAGTTGTACCTTAGTTTATGCAATAAATGTCTGAATGAAAATTTACATGTACACCAGAAAAAAGCCTAAAATACTTTTGAGCACTACTTAAAGCAATTATATGAGAAATCCTCTTTTAAGAAGCCTGTATCTCCGGATCTTCACCTCTCTAATGTTTTAAATAAAGAATCTGGCCAGATGCAGTGGTTCATGCCTGTAAACCCAACATTTTGGGAGGCCGAGGTGGATGGATCACTTGAAGTCAGGAGTCCGAGACCAGCCTGGCCAAGATGGTGAAATCCCATCTCTACTAAAAACATAAAAAACTAGGCATGGTGGCATCCACCTGTAACCTCAGCTACTTGGGAGGCAGAGACAGAACTGCTTGAGCTCAGGAGGCAGAGGTTGCAGTGAGCCGAGATTGTGCCACTGCACTCCAGCCTGGGTGACAGAGCAACATTCCCTCTCAAAAAAAAAAAAAAAAAAAAAAGTTATCTATTGAATTCTTAAAGTACACTTTTCCAAGATTATAATAATTTCTAGCTACATCCTATACTTAAAGCTTGCCTGAAAGAGATTTCTAAATAAGCAAAATGAAACAAATCTCACATTAGTAAACTTACAGTTAATGTATCTCTCAGATGATGAGATTTCCTACTAGAATTTAGGGCTTCAGGGAGTGACCAAAGAACTCTTATTGAAGTTTCAATTATGAAGGAAGCAAAACTTCCTACAGCTTCAAATCACAAAACTTGGCCAGTAAAAGGAAGAAAAGAGTACCTTCAGGTTCCAAAGCCAATGCCTCAAATGTTCAAATGACTAGAATTAGCATTGCTTTTTTTTTTTTTTTTTTTTTTTAATTTTCTGGCCACCAATGTAAGGAACTTGTCACAAACTATGCCTTTCTGACAAATGATTGTAAAATATGGAACTATTTCACTAGTAAGTCTTGTTTCAGAGGGTAGCAATCCCCCACCATACCTCCACAAGGAGCTCTTTAAGGAAACTGCTAATTAACGTTGCTATCTTGTCTCCATCTATGAGATGAAAATGGCCATCTGCATCATGGTAGTAATAAACAATTCGGTCTGCATCTCCGTCAAAGGAACAGCATCTTTCATTGGACTGAATTTCCATTCCTAGCACACAGGATAATTTAACATGCATTTCAGTCTATGAAACAGTTTTAGAATTTTCTCTTAAAATTATCCTCCTAAAAATCAGTGTCTTAATCTTTAAATAGTACATAATCTTTAAATAGCACATAGTTGATTAGTGGTTTTTACAGGTCAAATTCACTGCAAAGTGAAAAAAGGACCACTGAAAATCTATTAATGCTGAAACTTGCTATAATACTACCATAAAATTCCACTTTACAAGCCGGTTGGTTTGGCTAGACAGGTGTCCCATAAAGTTTTTTTTAAAGCTACATGTATTTCTGAATGTCATTTACCTAGTACCATGATCTTTACATAGAAAAAATAATCAGCAGTAGATGAGTTATGTGCTTTAATTCTAACGGAAGTGATTTTTATTTGTTCATATCACCAATAAAAAGAAGCAAAGAACTTTGAGAGATAAATGGCTTGGAAATTTACATAAAATTGCTGAAATCTCAGCAATCATCAAATCAAATTTATTAGAAAATTTGGCTATTCCTTAGCCATGACCACAGCAGACTGACAAATCCAACATGAGGCAGCTAAGAAGTAAAAGGCTTTTGTCAGGAATGGGATCACAAGATTGACCAAAGGACATGGAAATCAAGGACTATGGTTTTGTTCATACTGTAGTCCCAATGCCTAGAGCATACAGAGTAAGAGCTCAGTATTTAATGAATGGATAAATAAGTGACAGAACTGAACTGTCAGTCAAGTAAATGTCAAAACAAGCAGTTCAACGAAAAGGAGCTCAGACTGGTTGATTACGCTGACATTTTAAATGCTTACTAAGTAAGGCATAATAACATGAATGAATGAGGCAACTGGATGATGAAGTCTGTAGAGTTCTAGAATGCATGTCCTATTTAAGGGGGGCAGCGCCTATCTGACTGCAGTGGACTAATGCCATGTGTGAGCATTTTCTCATTTTGGTAGAGATGCTAGAGATTTTGATATGTAAGAAAAGCCACAATTTTTAAACACTGGCACATAGACACACACACAAATGCAGTGGGCCAAACAAAACATATCTGCAAGCTGGGTTTGGCCTAGGTGAATAATTTAGGATATATAATGCAGATAAATCCAGAACACCTCTTACTACAACTAAAATCTTAAGAAAAGTCTTCCTCCTAATCACTCAGTGGAAAACACTGACTGCTGAAAATTGTATAAGCAGAGTTACATTCACTTCCCATAGTGTATCTAATTCAAATAAAGTATCTAATAATACTTACTATGCTACCCTCTAGAGCTGTGATTCTCAAAAAGGGATCCCCAGACAAGCACTGTGAACAAAGCCTGCAAACCTGACAGAAATGCAAATTTCTATCATATGCAAATCCTATGCCAGACCTCTAGAAATGCAGAAGTGGCGCCCAGGAATCTGTGTGCTAACAAGTCCTCAAAGTGATTCTGACACATGCCAGTTTGAGAACTACTGCTCTAGAATGCCACTTCCTGACTTTGCTTTCCCCACCTGATTTCCTGCAGACTATGAGGAGTGGTGTGATTTACAGAGAGAGAGAGCAGACCATGTTTCAATGGCTCTGAGAGTGGAAAGATTTCTCACTGCCTAAATGTGGGAGAGCCAGGACTAGCTGCATGATTCTTAACTCACTTTACCACCTTAGTTTATAACTGAGATTGGCTTCAAAGAGCATTAAAAACACATTTTTACAGTGCTAGTATGATGACATACCCTGTGGAGGTTTTTGATGACTTTTCACAAAGTCAGCTCCACATAAATGATTGAGTTTTCCCTTAGACCCATCATTAAACAGCTGAACTGACAGGCCCTGTGAGAAGTAGTGTTCCATTTCCCTTAGCTTCAGGGCCCCTATGCCGTTTGCACAGTCGACCTTAAGTGATCTGTATTCATCTCCACTGCAGGAAGCCTACAAAGGAAAAAGACACATGGAAGAAAAATTTCAAGTTACAAAAATAAAAGTGAAATATAAAGCATATATACATATGTGCCTATGTAAATATCCAGTTAACTCATCTATTTTAATTTTTAAATTTTATCAATAATTTTTTTAATTTTAGCAATTTTTATAATTATAAAAAACTAAAATTTAAAAACACTTGGAACAATAGAACAGTTTCGCTGATTGAACAACTTACAGAAATAGAACTTCATTAGAATTTAGTCTCAACAGGGTCTCTTAAAAGTAATACTACAAGGCAGACATTCAAATGCAAGAATATGCACACAAATAAGCAGTAATGACATGTCATTCTTTTTATAGTATGTGACATCATCATCAGGCAGATCTGGTTTTTTTCTAATTGTCTCCTCTCCCAGCAATCCTCACCCTAAATTTTAAGTTCTATGAGAGCAAGGGCTTTTAGTTAATTGTCCCTGGTAAGGACAGACACTCAACATTTGTTCATCAAATGAATTATACTTCTCAAATCTCTCAACAGTAGATGCCTCAGGTACTGAGCCAACAGCACCTACATTAACTAAGATGAAATTCATCTGAATAATTACCATAACCATAATCAAGACTCCCACCATGTTTTCCTCCCCAAAGGATCTCAGAATGTACTATGTGCTTTGCCAAGTAAACGCCAATATAAGTTAGCAGGATACATAACAGAAACTTGTGTGGCCCTAAAGGAAAAAACAAAACAAAACAAAAAAAGAGATACACAGTATTTTTGGAAAGGAAGGAGGAGGCGTGACAAACTTAAGATAATTTGTTCAACAGATTGTGTTACTTTATTCATTTGTTTTAACTCTAACCATATTCAAGAGAATTTTCACCTGTTTGATGAGTTCCACGAAAGCCTTAGAGAGTTTCTGGTAGTAACCTTCTAAGGTTGCCTTTCCATATTGGCCACCCGTGTTTCGACAATACACCATGTAGTGCAACTGAGGTGTTGTTAACAAGCCATAATCTGTCATAGAAATACCAAAAGAGTTCACTACATTTCTTAACAGAAAAAAGTTCAAATTCATTCATATATAGGAATTTCACAGTGACAAATCCTTTTTTGTCATCTCAGACATCTTAAAAAACATAAAAACGATCTTAAAAAGAAATATAAACTATTAGTAGCAAAAAAATCATTAAACAGGTAACAATGTAAATATAAAGCAATACAGAAAGTAATAATTGACTTGTTTCCAGTAACACTGCGAACTATGTAACTCAGATGATCATCCTTCTAAAAACCACCAAAATGCTAGATAAAAGACAAAAATCTCCTTTTAAAAAGAACTACAGTGCTGACAAGTTACAGAAGTATCAGTATCAGGTCAAAACATGCCTAAAGGCAAGGACTCCAAGATCTAAGATAGTTCAGAAGCCAGTTTTGTTCTGAGGTAATTCCTCTAAACTAGAAATTGAGCTACGATTTTCAGAAGAAAAAGGCCCATGCTGATCTAAGATCCAGAGCCCAGTAGAAGACCAGACTCTCATGAAGTTGAAATCCCAAAGAACCATACCTTCAGTGCAAGAGTGAGTCAGAAATTAATCACCCCATGTCACGACTCCCAGGACAGTCAGCTTAATATTGAGCAGGGAAGAGGGGGAAACCCATTCTTGAAAAGCTGTTACCAAGCACATGCCCTTGCACAGATTTCCTGCCCAAACATAACCACTGGGGCCCAAAAGAACTTTGTCATGAATTTTTTTTTTTTTGAGATGGAGTTTCGCTGTATTGCCCAGGCTAGAGTACACGGGCACAATCTCAGCTCACTACAACCTCCACCCCCCAAGTTCAAGGGATTCTCCTGTCTCCTGCCTCAGTCTCCTAAGTAGGTGGGATTACAAGCGCACACCACCATGCTCAGCTAATGTTTGTATTTTTAGTAGAGAGAGGGTTTCATCATGTTGGCCAGACTGGTCTTGGACTCCTGACCTCAACTGATCGACCCACCTCGGCCTCCCAAAGTGCTGGGATTACAGACATAAGCTGTCGCGCTTGGCTTGTCATGTATCACTTTAAAATGAACCCAGCCAGTGCCCCAGGTACCCAGCAGAAGCAAAAGACTAAACTTTACCAAAGACTATACCTTCATCATAAACTTCAAAAACATCCCATAATTTTCCAAAAAAAAAGAAAAGAAGACCAGCTTACAGTTAAACATAGCTAACATATAAGAAAAGCACCATGAGCAAAAAAAGAAAAATGGACTGCAAAGATGGACCAGTATCCAGTAAGTAAATATTCGGTTACTAAACCTATCAGTTGGACCTGAATCTCAAACACAAGAATTTGACTGAAGGCAAAAAGGAGTTACTTTAAATTCTTGAGCCCTCAAGTTATTTAACAGAAATGGTACCTTATGAAGGCAACCTTAGCTCTGGTATAATGATGAGATGGGAGGAGATGGAGAAGCTCAAAAAAATGCAGATAAGAGCATAGATTAGTTTAACAGAAGTGTTTACCACAGGAGCCCATTACTCTAAAAGACATGCTAAAGGAAGAAACAAAAGAATTGTGTGATCAATATCAAAATTACCCAATAAACATTTACTAAATGATTAGTATATATACCTAATGAAAAGCATCATCTATCCAACTTACCAACTTAGAAACGTGGACTGTGTTCTTCACAGTTCTGTCCTCCCCACATATCACAAAATCCATTGAATGCAATACTAATTTTTCAAGAATGGCTCAGCTGGTCTCTTTTCCTTTCTTACAACTTTCCTTTCCCTTCTGTCTACAGCAGAGGGACTGGCTTAACTAAAAAATATGATCATATCACTCTCTTGCATAAAATCCTTCAATGGAGAGTCCCACTGGATCTGTAATAGAGCCCAAGTCCTTGCCATGACCTCCAAGGTTTGAAATGAACTGTCCCCACCGTACCTCCTTACTCTCTTCTCCTAGCCCCCATTCTCCCTATGTTGCAGCTACATTAACCTTTTTTCATTTCCTGAAATACACTAAGCTGGAGAAATGAGGGAAAGGTTAAAGAAAATTACTCTCAACTTTTTCTACACTAGAAGATTGATGGTTCTAGCAATAGAATGAAAATGCTGAGAAAGACAACAATTCTGGAGATGACAGAAAGAATACAGTTTGGGGCAGGGTGAACACGAGACAGGAACAGGCCATCTATGTCAAGATACCACTCAGTTCAGTGCTTTACAAACTGCAAACCACAGACTGCCAACGGGCCATGGAATTTACTCAGTGAGACACAACCAGTATTTCTGCATTTTCAATAGATGACTGCATGTCATGTAGGATGGGTGAGCATTGTTTACTGAAGCTATTTCAGTTATACACACAAGCATACACTGACATGTCATGATACATAATGGGTTTCTTACTATGGGTTGTGATATACAGCAAAACAGAAATAGACTACTAGAGGGATGTACACAGCAGGTAGTAAAACATGTTTGATGAATTAATAAATGAATGATAAAAGGTAGCTCAAGCTATGGCAGTAGAGATAATCATTCAGAAATCATGCAGAAAGAAAGTAGTCCCAAGGAATGCCCTCCTGGGAAGAGACAGGAGAGGAGCCAACAGAGAAGACCAATAAGGAATAGTGGCCAAGCAATTAGAGGCTCAAATAAAGAGCTTTAATGGTATGGAAAGCTACAAAGACTTCAACTGTAACAACTTAAAAGCATAAATTATTAAAATTATTTTTAGATCACAGCCCCTCAGAGTATTTGAGCAGAGGTACGTGTACACTCCCTGGTAAAGTGCTTGTGTGGGCAACACTCTGTACATCGTATCACGAGGTCCACAGGTCCTCTGCAGCATTTCCAGACATCCCACAGAGGTCCCTGGTTAAGAATCCCTACTTTATAATATCCACCAGATCGAGCAATCACAATGCAGACGGATGTCAGGCGTGGGCTGGGGAGACATTTATTTTACAAAGAGGTAAGGGTAGACTCACCTGCAGAAGGCTGAAGAATGACAGAAAAGGAGGAAACAGAGAAGGTAAGCAGAGGGAGCCCTCAGGAGAGGCCAGACTGACTGTGCAGGAAGGGAACACAGCTGGAACTTGAGAGGAGGTTTCAAAGGTCGAGAGAGGATGTTTGTTTTAATGAGAAAGATCTCACACTAGGAAAATATTCACCTCAAAACACAGTGGAGACAGTGCCTTCACAAAAGACACAATGTGAGAAGAGGATCCTAGTCTCTTTTGTCTCATTTGATTCTCTGTCATTTGATATAACAGAAAGAATTACCTGTCAAAAATATTTCCCATCACTACTTGACAGGTAACAGCTGATTTCGCAGGAGAGCAGCTATGAGGGAAGACCTAATATTGACAAAAGCTCCCCCCAATGAACATCTTCAAGTACTTAAAAGGCTTTTGAGGAAATTCAGCCTTACCAAAGTAAAGGAAGTTGTATTAGTTCAGTATTTCCAACCTGTAATCTCCTATAGTACTGCCATAGGTAAAACAAAACATGCCTGTCCAGAATCGACCTGGAAGATTATTTTTAAGGTTATTATTTTGTATCTAGGAGTTCATTTTTAAACATCTTTTTGTTCATCTGTATTTTCAATCTTTTCTAAATAAATATGTATTAGTTTTGTAAATTAAAAGTTTTTTAAACATTAGTTTAATTGGTCAGGTGTGGTGGCTTATGCCTGTAATCCCAGCACTTTGGGAGGCCAAGGTAGGTGATCACGAGATCAGGAGTTTGAGACCAGCCTGACTAACACGGTGAAACCCCCGTCTCTACTAAAAACACAAAAACTAGCCGGGCATGGTGGCGCGCGCCTATAATCCCAGCTACTCAAGAGCTGAGACAGGAGAATCACTTGAACCTGGGAGGTGGAGGTTGCAGTGAGCTGAGATCACACCACTGGACTCCAGCCTGGGCGACAGAACAAGATTCTGTTTCAAGAAAAAAAAAGATTAAGTTCCAATTCAGGATAACCACCTACCATGGAATTGACCTCCTAGAACAGTCACACCATCTATTACGGATTGAGAAAGTTTCTCACTGCTGGGCCTAGGAAATAAAAGGAAGAAAATAATATATCCCATTCTGAAACTGGCAGGGTTGCTGGTTCTGCAAGCAAATGTAGAAATTACATGCTACAAATTTCAAAATAATAAGCTCCTTGTATCTGAAGTGAAAGCTATAAACTCTGAAGATACTGGTAAATTATAAGCATTTTCCAGTAACCTTTCACAATCTAGGTCTTAGGAAAATTTTGGCTTTTAAATGAATTTAGAAAACAGATATAAAGAATACTCTAACCACACGATACCCAAATACCTTTTGAAGTCTGACCACGCCAACATGTCTGAACTCTAAGAACAGTAACCATAAATACTAAGTATATATGGTGTGTATAAGACTGACTTGTATTAAGCCACCAAGCATATAGAACCTGTTTTCCATTTTGTAAAGTCAGAACAAATTATCTGAAAATAAAACAGATTATAAAACTGCCTTGTAGGAAAACATGTTTCATCACTTAGACTAGTTAATGGTTAAGAACCAAATACATGTGGGATGGCTTTACTGTGGTGGGATAATTCACATCGGAACATAAGTCACTGGGCTATTTCTGCTACCATCATCAGTATCTGGAAGACCCTCCAGTAACACAATAGAGGGTTAAAAAAAAAAACACCAGTCCAGGCCATTAGGAGATCGAGTAGAAATTTCGTTTTGAAAGAATCTCAGGTTAAAACTAGATTTTTTTTTTTTTTTTTTTTTGAGACGGAGTCTTGCTCTGTCGCCAGGCTGGAGTGCAGTGGCGCAATCTCGGCTCACTGCAACCTCTGCCTCCTGGGTTCAAGCGATTCTTCCGCTTCAGCCTCCCGAGTAGCCGGGACCACAGGCATGTGCCACCATGCCCGGTTATTTTTTGCATTTTTAGTAGAGACAGGGTTTCACTATGTTGGCCAGAATGGTGTCGGATCTCTTGACCTCGTGATCCGCCCACCTCGGCCTCCCAAAGTGCTGGGATCACAGGCGTTAGCCACTGTGCCGGCCAAAACTAGATCTTACGCAAAAAGAAATGCTACTGTTACAAAGTACACTTTTCATCTAACATTTTATAAAAAGATATGTTTTTGTTAAGGAAGGCAAAAGCTGCAAAATGTAACTATGTGAAAAATAATATTGTATTTTTCAGTGAACTCCAGCATGGGGAAAATGATATAAATATTTGAAACAGTAACACAGATTATAAAGTAAATCTTTAAAATTAATGAGTTCAAATCATGTGTTCTGACTCTGTAGGGAAAAAATAAATAAACCTACAGAGGGGTGGGAGACATTTATTAAGTGCTTCTCTTGTGTCAGGAAGTATTTCACATAGATTATTCTACAGCCTGGGTTTTGGAGTGGGGGTTCAAACCAGTCAGACTCCAAACCCCAAGCCGCAGCAGTGACTTAGCTACAGCATCCTACTAAAAACGCCATGCAGGCAGACATGTGACTCAGGGTAGTTCTACTTTCCTTCTTTCCATTTGTCTTGGATATTAAAACGAATACAACTGTTTATATCATGTTTCCAAAACTGTTTTTTTTTTTTTTTAACCAGTAACTCTTATCATCACCTGGTGTCTCTACCAACAACTACAAAGGCATCTTGTTGCAGATTCACAGCTTCTTTCTCGCTGATGTCAATAAGCACTCTCTGCATATCTTGTTCCTCAGCGTTTGCTAAACAGGTGGCATGTTCCTCCCAGGATGGTGCCAACATTTCACCCAAAGGATCAACCAATTTTATACCATTGTCTTCCTTAAAAGAAAACAAACAATAAGCAATCTGCGCATACTCATGAGGCTGAGTTGAGAGTAGAACTCAAAAGCCATTTCCCCTCAACCAAAGACAGTGATGGCTGAACAGCTTCAACAATAAACACCAAATATTAACACTAGACCCTGGATTAGGTATTTTATATATATATATATACATATATATATATATCCTCATTAAATCCTCATGATACACATAAATAAATTAAACTAATAATCCTGTTGTTATTCCAGTCTTACTTTGAGAAAACTGAGCTTCAGAGAGAGGTTAGGTGATCTGCTTATGATCATACAGCTAATAAGTGTCAGTACCGATATTAAAACATCGAGTCTCTCTGACTCGCCTAACAATACTATGCCACACTAGCCTTTGTAAAAAGGCTGTGATCTGTGCATTCACTATCAATAAACTGACCAGGGCACAAGTGGAGTAGAATAAGGGCACACAGAGACCCTGCTCACTATGACTGAGAACTCCACGAACACACTGGCCAGCTTGTCAACCAGCGGGTGGGACAGAAACTGAAAACTGCCTCCCAACACCGTTCTGCTCAAATTCCTAGAAAGAAAATGTAGTTCACACAGTGAATGTCACCTGAAAGAAAAGAGAATTGTTTTGAGAAATGCCTCTGGAACTAGCAAGAAATATGAAGCTCTTCCTATAAGTCAATCAGTCAATCAATTACGGTGACTTACATATTTAGACATTTACACATTTTTAGTGATAACACATTTGGACAAGCAATGCCCTTCTTTGGGGGAGTAGGAGGTTACAATCCTTCACAGACCTACCCCACTTTAACTTGCTGCTGATTCAGCTACAAAGGCAAACATTCCACACCCCCAGCAATCAAATAGAAGCATATCATTCAAACCCTGTATGAATGGCCTACAGGCTATACAGAATAGTAACATTGTGTGAAAAGGTTGACTAAGATATAGAAACAACCTAAGTGCTCATAAACAGATAAATGAAGAAAATACAGTATATATACACAACAGATTATTCAGCCTTAAAAAAAAATGCTGCCATTTGCAACATGGTTGACTCTGGAAGATATTATGCTAAGGTAAATAAGCCAGACACATGAAGACAAATACTGCAGGCTCATAACATACATGTGCTAGGTAAAACAGTGGAACTCTTAGAAACAGAGAGTAGCATGGTGGCCGCCAGAGGCTACAGGATAAGGGAAATGAGTGTTGGCCAATGGGTACAAACTTGCAGTTATAAGATGAACAAGTTCTGGAAGAGGAACGTACAGCCTGGTGACTACAGTTCATAATAATCTCTACCCTTCCCCATCCATGCCCAATATCTTTAATCACTGCTAAGTTAATAAAGGAAACACTTTTCAATTACTGAAAATGTCTTTGTCTTAAATCAATAAATTTGGAAGGATACTATTATTTCTTTAATATGGACACTCCAAAAAATGACAGTCTCTTTTTATTCTTTCCACACCCTCTAAGGAATTACAAACTAAATGATCACGCTCTTTAAAAAATAAAAAGTTGTTTCACATTCAAAGGCACATATAAATGAGAAGGCACATTCCTAGAATTAGAATCTGTACTTTAGATCAAACTGCTCAGACATTAAGGCTTGATCTTGTAAGTGATGGTCTCCTTTATCAGGGCACTAAACCCATTACCTCAGGATTGTGGGATGCTGTTACCATGACTCCTATAGTGGATTTTGTCTGTTTGGACCTCAGAGCGGCTAATAATCCCATGCGAAACATGACATGATCAAGATGTTCTGCCTTTGTTCGAAATCCAGCAGTCCCATATTGAAGCATTAGTCCACTGGGCTTGGCATGCAATGCTGAGTATTTTGTAATAGCACCTAAATCCATATCTGCAAAATTAAGAAATATTATTTCAGGCATAACAAGTAATCTCTCAAGAACCATATGCTTCAAAAATTGCCACCCCAAACTAATAAGTCTGTCTCATTCTGAACCTCCTTAAAGAACCCTATGTTTAAGAGAGCAGTGGGCAGGAGAGTAAGTCCTGTGGGTAAGAATTACCTACTAGAAGATCTTGCCCAACTTGTACGGTCCACTCCTGGGCAGCCACAGGGCAGATATCAGATTGTCCCCAACTCTCCTCCCATTTTAGCTCCACGACTATTCCTGGACCCCGGGCACACTTAAAATGGCCTGCTCTCAAATAAAATGAAGATTTTATACCTATTCAGAGACTCCTATGAGCTCAAAGATCATTTCATTTTACAAAAGGGGAAACTAAATTAACATGGATAGCTGGTGATGGACTGAGGCCTAAAGTCAGATTCTTGAGTGGATTGAAACTACATACCCCCAAATATCTGAGAAATCTTTGTGGTTCTTTTGCTGTTTCTCCCAAGCTACAGACACATATTCTCAAAGGAAAAGCAAAAGGCAACAGTTTCTTCTCCAAGACTACCCAGACCTTTTTCCATTTTCTTAAGGACAATCAGGACACCCTTCTAAGATGTTGTTCTAAAACCAGCAGTATCTTCTTCCTAAAGAATGCCACTTTTTTCCTTTACTTTTTAAAAACCAAACATCGGCAGGGCACGCTGGCTACGCTGCAATCGTAGCGCTTTGGGAGGCCGAGGAGGGCGGATCACCTGAGGTCAGCAGTTCGAAACCAGCCTGGCCATCAAGGCGAAACTACATCTTTACTAAAAATACAAAAAAAAAAAAAAATTAGCCAGGCGTGTTGGTGGGTGCCTGTAATCTCAGCTGAGGCAGGAGAATCGTTTGAACCCAAGAGGTGGAGGTTGCAGGAAACTGAGATCGCACCACTGCACTCCAGCATGGGTGACAAAGCGAGACTCTTGTCTCAAAACAAAACAAAATCGGCCCTTAGCCCACTAATACCGCTTTCTGTGGGATACTCCAATTAAGCGGAACTTGGGGTTTCCAACTTCAGGCAGTAGCTTTCCTTCAGTAGTCCATATACTGTGCATTTCCTGGGTCAGTTAATTACCAATTAGCCCAAAGATGAGGAGCAGTCCTCCAGCTGTAGCCTCATAATCTTGTTTTCTTTATTGTCCTTCATTACTTCAAGGAACAGAATTTACAAGAAATGGTGAAAAATACTTGCTTTTGTCCAGTTGGAAAAAGCTGGCATTCAGCAAGCTAATTTAGTTCAAGCCAGTGATCAAATCTCTTTCCTAAGGATCAATATATACTTGTAAAAACTGAGCAGCTATGTGTCATGATTGTTCATAAGGGTGTAAACCAGTTCTGTTAACTCCAAAAAGCCGTTAAAAAAAAAAAGTCCAGATAATAAGATTTCACCCTTCCATGTGTTTTAGGTCCTACAACGACTTTCAAAGTGTCTGTGACTGCCTTTACTAAAAGTATATTTGCCAAATCCAAAGTCCACCCTAAGAAAGTTAAGAGTATCTACCTCCTCTCCATTCAATCTTCAAACCTCCTCGGTGCCTCTCTCCCGCCTGCCCTCGCATCACTGCACCAGAGTGAATCCCCGCACTCCACCGTGAGGTCCCCGCCCAGGACCGCGGACCAAAGTCCCCGCAGCAGACCGCGGCCGGGCCCGCCCAGCCCGCCCGCGAGGCGCAGGGACCTCTAGGTGTGTCCCGCGCGTTCCGCCGCTCGGTCAGGAGCCGGCCGGCCCGCTAGCCTCTCGGTCCGGCCGAGAATCCGACTTGTCCCGCTCCCACCGAGCCCCTGCCGACCAGTAGTCCCCCTTCTCAACTCCAAGCCTCGGGCCCGGCTTACCTCAGTCAGGAAGCCCCCTTCACCTCCACGAAGCGGAGAAACGCTCAAGCTGCAACGTCTGCACCCAGACACGGCCCTCGCAACCGCAGACGTGGCCCTGCGTGGCTTCCGGCTCGTCGCCACGCCCCCCTACCAATCACGGCGGAGGAAGGTCCGCCGGCCCCGCCCCCGCTTCGCCGCCGGTCGCGCGCAGCTGGCGCCTGAGGAACTGCGGCTGCGGTTCCGAGCGGGCTCTGGGGCTGTTTCCATTGAATGACCAGGAAGGGTGAGGCCCCCGCGGTAGCCCGGGGGTTGGGGTCGAGGGTTGCGGGTCCTCAGAGCACTGCGATCGCGGAGACGCAGCCTCCGCCTCCAAATCCGGGCCCCTGGGGGCGGCAGGCCCGGCGTCCCTGGGAAACTGGGGTTCCTAGTGGTCTTCGCTGGGGGCGGGGGTGGGGAATCACCCCAGTCTTGGGCCTCCGACATGGCGACTTCGCCTACCGTGAGCGCCGCCGGCGGCCCGCATCCCCCTCCACGTCGTCGAGGTCATCTCCCAAACCTTTGAATCCGGGAAGCCTTCTCCAACTGCCGTCTCCCCGAGTCTCCCTTTCCCCCAGCTCGCTGTAGACATCTTTCATTTAATGATCTCTGAGACCCCCCTGCCCTCTCAGCCTGGGTCCCTCGGGGCAGAGGCCAGTGAATCCTAAACCTCCGAAGCCCTGGGATGCGGCCCTGGCGAAAAAGCCACCCCGGGGGAGTCTGCGAGTCCGGGACCGAGGGGTGGCGACGGGCGCTATGGGTGACGCCTGGGCTGGGGAACCCGGAGCTCATCCCGCTGACACTGCGGCCTCTGTCGCCGCAGCGTCTGGCTCCACCCAAGCCCGAGCCCCGGGTGGGATCGGAAGCCGGCCCCAGCCTTTACCAGAATTCAGGCTTGCAGAGCGTCTGCAGGCGTCGGCCAGCCACCTGCAGCGGGACAATTGGAAACACCTGTTGAAAGTGCAGATTCCCGGATCTAGTGCGGGAGGCGGGAGCTCCGTACACGCGAAATATGGATTTTAGCGGAGTGTTTTAGGGGATGTTATGCATATTAGGTTTTGGAGTGAGGAAATAAAGCAGAAGAGTGTAAGTGTCTGGTTTCTGCCCCTAGCTCTCGGTGCAAAGCGTTCCTGCAGACCTGCTTCCACGTAAAGGGACCTTCGGGAAATTTCGCTGGACACCGCTGGCATTGACAAACCCAGCGTCCCTGGGCCTTGTGAGGTTTTCAGGCAGGTTGATTTCAAGGCGACATGTCTGCTTCAGTGAAAGAAAGCCTTCAGCTTCAGCTACTGGAGATGGAAATGCTGTTTTCTATGTTTCCTAACCAAGGAGAAGTAAAACTTGAAGATGTAAATGCCCTGACGAATATAAAGAGGTATTTGGAAGGCACAAAGGAGGCGCTGCCACCAAAAATCGAATTTGTAATTACACTCCAGATTGAGGAGCCCAAGGTAGGTGTCCTGATTTAAGTGTTTGCCAGGTGCGCAGTTTTTAACGGAAACATCTGGAATATGAGCTTTCTGTCAAGGAAATAGAAATATTCAAGGTGTATGTTTCCTTTACTTGTTTGAAAGTAAGATACAGAATGCCCTATAAATTGTTTTCAGTAAATATCTTGAATTTTATATAAAAATATACACCTTTTGACAAATATATCTGGAGTTTTTATTGAAGCTATCTCTGAAGCTATCTCGCAGTCTTATGCCATTATTATTTTGTTCACTCATCCAGTTGGACGACCTTTCACATGTATCGTGATTTTCTTAAATCTAAATATCGCCTGTAACAAACTGGCTTTTAAGGAGTGAATAAGTGTTTTTTTTGTTTGTTTGTTTTGTTTTTTTTTTTGTGGCACCATACAAAGAAAGCAAATATCCCGATGAAAAAATCTAAAGACTAAAAATGAATTTACCTCCATCTTCTGATCCATTTATCTCTAGCAACATTAGCATAGCATAGGTAACACGTGGACTGGGCAATTGAGAACCACTGTTTTAGCTGTTTCCTACTCATCCTTCAGTTGCCATTCTCTTAGATGAGACTTCCTGGTTCCCCAGAATGGAATCTGTCCTGCTGGTTACACACTTCAGTGGAACCCTCCACTTTTCCATGGTAATGCTTCTCACAATTGAAATTAAATACTTGCTATGTGTAATTATTTAATGTGTGTCTCCTTCACTAGGCCCTGGACTTCATAAAGGGCAAAGATAGTGTCTGGCTTATTCACTTTTTTATCCGAGCACAAGGGCACCTGGCACATGTAGTTGTTGAAAAAATATTGAAAGAAGGAATTCATAAAAGGAAGGAGTCGTGTATGTAAGGTACCTGGTACACAGCTGACAATAGTAGCAATAACTCATTTTTCAAAATCATGCAGTTGCTATTGATAAACCAGCTTATGTGATGTTATGGTATTTAAATCTATTTGATTTTCATTTTAAGGTGAAAATTGATTTGCAAGTGACCATGCCTCACAGTTACCCCTATGTAGCATTGCAGCTGTTTGGACGGTCATCTGAACTTGACAGACATCAGCAGCTACTTCTCAACAAAGATCTCACTTCTTACATAGGGACTTTTGATCCAGGTGAGCTCTGTGTATGTGCAGCAATCCAGTGGCTACAGGACAACAGTGCATCCTATTTCCTGAACAGAAAGCTCGTGTATGAACCATCTACACAAGCAAAGCCAGTCAAGAACACATTCCTCCGAATGTGGATCTACAGTCACCATATATATCAGCAGGACCTAAGGAAAAAGATTTTGGATGTTGGGAAAAGGTTAGATGTGACTGGATTTTGCATGACAGGAAAGCCTGGTATAATCTGTGTGGAGGGTTTTAAAGAGCACTGTGAGGAGTTCTGGCATACAATTAGGTACCCCAACTGGAAGCACATTTCCTGTAAGCATGCTGAAAGCATGGAAACAGAAGGAAATGGCGAGGACCTGCGCCTTTTCCATTCTTTTGACGAATTACTCCTTGAGGCCCATGGTGACTATGGATTAAGGAATGACTATCACATGAATCTGGGCCAGTTCTTAGAATTTCTCAAGAAGCACAAAAGTGAGCATGTTTTTCAGATACTATTTGGTATTGAAAGCAAAAGTTCAGACTCGTAAAAAGCTATTAAGAGGCCTATGTTTGTAATTTCACTAAGTCAGTATTTCTGTTAATAAGACCAAAATAAAAAGACTGGTGGCTGTGTAACATCCTCAGTGCAAAACCCAGCTCCAGAATTTTCACCTAATGAATTTCAACTGACAGTGAAATGAATAGGCCTTTACACTTTATAACAGTGCAATTGTGATGTTATCTCTAGGTTCTTGTGTTAAGTCATTCAAAAACTATTTCATTACAAATTAATAAAAACAACCCATTTAACCTGTGAAGCTGATTTGACTGACGAGGAGTCCAAAGCCCATAGCTAACATCAAAAATCAAACTCCAGTTATGAATCCAAAAATATGAATAGCATTTCTGTTTCACATTGCTAGCACACATGTGACACACCCACTTGTCTTTCATTATTGGAAATCAAGTTTAAAATGAGAACAGAAAGGAAGGACATGTTTACTTCATTTCTTACTTTAAACTTCTTTTTCGAGTGTTTTAGTAAAACTAGATCCTAACAGCAGTGGCAAAAGACTCAGAAATGAAGTCCTAGGAGTTATAAAGATGACACACAATGCTATGTGTTCTTCTGGCTGTTTGTATCAGTTAATGACACTAGCAACGTCGATACCAGTATTCTTAGCTTAATTCTTATACACAAAAGATAAATACAATGGTTCTTTGTCTACAAAGTATTCCTTTTTCAATACAGTCTTTGCCTGTGTGCCAGTATGCATTACTATACAGGATAGGAGTGTGTTGAGGGGACCAGTGTGGATGTCTGTATCATTGCCTTATGGGGAAAAATCTAAGTCTACAGTTAGGTGGTGTTAACTGCCATCTCGGAAAATTCCAAGCTCCACAGGCTTGACCAGGCTTTTCAAAATGAGAGTTTATTTTAATGATAAATACCCCTATTTAAGTAGCTCTTGCCAAGCCTTTTCATTACCAGGTATCTATCCCTCCCCACGTATTTCTGTGAGTCTCCTGTGCTAAGAGATGTCCTGAGCAGCCTCCACAGCTTTCCCCGTTTCTGTGGTCTCTGTAGGTACTGCTGCCCTTTCCCGGGAGGCATTCCATTCTCCTACTAGATCCCCTCAAGATGCCAAAGCTGGGTGCTGGGATTTAGGAAGATGCAGGGCAACACCTCACTCTCCATTCTGTGACACACCCTGTTAGAGGTCAGACAGCGCTGCTTGTGCTGGGGACCCTGCAGAACTCCTGATGAAACTACCTTCTGGTTTTACCCTCTGTGCCGTGGATGCAGACATGTCCTTGGGCTACAGAGAGGACATGATGACCAGAAAGCCCTATGCCCAGGAGGTCTTAGAACTGGGTCAACTTTGTGCTGCCTCTTTCTTCTTAGGTCACAATGAGTTTCCTCTCAGGGCACAACTCAGATCTTCAAGCCATGGCTGACTGTGGGCCAGCCCTGCCCTGCCAGGTCCTCCATCTTGCCATTCATGTTTCCATCCTAGCCTTGGTTGTGCTGGAACTCAGGCTGGAGCCTCACACTTTGCCTATATGCAAACGGAAGAAATAGGACTGACATTGCCAAAGAATTATTTCTTAATGTTTGCCAGCACTAAAAACAAAGTATAGGAATCTTTTTTCCCACAGTATCTGCAAAACTATCAGTAAGTATACTTAGCATTTACAAGTTTTTAGGCCTTCAACAGATGTAACTCCATTAACTTTATTCCTTTGAAATCAATCATTATATGCCATCTACCTACCTAATAGAGGTTTTTTTCCAGATTACATGAGCAAAAGTAGCTACAGAAAGATAAGTGTAAAGTAAAAGAAATTCTAGGTTGTGAACTCTACCACTTCTGGAGCTATTTCTGAGATTTTTCAGAACCTACTTTTATAAGCCTAATTTGAGCATTCTGCAATACTTTTTTCCTATCAGGAATACTAATGCAGATAGTATTATGGGGAAGTGTAGGTTTTATAGGAAAAAAGTACATGTCTAATTCAAAACTCAGCTTTGTATTATAGGAGACTGCTGGTTGTTGGCACAGCCTGATATGAGCGCATACAAAATGTCCGGCATTCCCCTCCCCCTTCCCCTACACACACTGCTTATTCTGGGGAACTGCCCCTTCTCTGTGTGATTTGGGAGAAAGTGACAGGAATCAAGTTGTCCTCTGGCAGCCTCCTGGAGAGATGGCTGTGAGCTCTTGCTGCTTAAGCCTCTAGTGCCACCCTAATTTCTCACCTACTGAATGCTCAGCCATTCGGCACCTCCTTTAAACGACCCAGCATCTTGCCTTTTGTTGTTGAAAATCAGCATCGGTCTCTATTGCTTGTAACTTATGACTCTGGATATTCTATATATTATATTTTTAAATGGTTGTTTGGAAAATGTGCTCATTTATAAAAAAAAGTTGCAGTGTCTTTTTAAAGTTTGCTGAATTAAATCAAGCATATCGTCAAGTATGTTCTTTAGTTTTCATTCCTTATTAGTCTGTTAGTGGTAGGCTAAGAGCTGAGGATACTTGCATAATGAATTGAGCCTCCCAGATGAGCTGGCAGACCACAACACAGGGACCTCTAAAACATTCCTTATTAAAATCAAACATACATTGCCTGTGAACTCAAGCGTTGATATATGACTGCTTACATGCCATCCATCTCCTCTCAGAACTGGAGAAGGCTCTGATGCTGTCTGCTGCAGTCTTTATGGAACCCTTTTGAACAGGTTTTTTTTTTACTTGTTTTTATCTCAATAGTTACTGTCTGAAGAGGGCATAGTGTTGCTCACACTTCCTGGTTTTATACCTAATCCTGATTTGCCACATAAACTCTGAGCCCATTGGGTTTCTCTTATAAGGTCCACATGGTGTAACTAATTTCACCACACCCTGGACTAGCTAGAGAGACCTCTGTTTCTGAACCCAGTCAGAACTAAACACATTTGGATTAACCCATAAATTAATTTGAGCAAGGCACACGGAATTTAAATAGGCCTACTGTATTAGTTCATTCTCATGCTGCTAATAAAGACATACCTGAAACTGGGTAATTTATAAAGGAAAGAGGTTTAATAGACTCACAGTTCCACATGGCTGGGGAGGCCTCACAATCACAGCAGAAGATGAAGGCAGCGCAAAGCGATGTCTTACATAGGGGCAGGCGAAAAAGCTTGTTGTAGGGGAACTCCCCTTGATGAAGCCATCAGATCTCATGAGACTTATTCACTACCACGAGAACAGTATGGGAGAAACCACTCCCATGATTCCATTATCATCACCTGGTCTCATCCTTGACACGTAGGGATTATTGCAATTCAAGGTGAGATTTGAATGGGGACACAGCCAAACCTTATCACCCACCAAACACAGAGTTCTCAGTAGTTACAGGAGAAACAAAGAATACAATTTTCCTCATGATGAAGGGGAAATCCCAGTGTGTACCAGACACTGGACCTCTGTAAAACTTGGCTGCAGGCCAAGTGCTTTCATGGGATTTATCATTCACCCTCTGGCATGACACATCTCACCAGGCATCCAGAAAACGTGACTCCATTCTCCAGGTTTTATCAGAATATCGCCTGGAGACGTACAGCATGCTGCCTTGTACAGTGGTAAGCTGATCAAAGGTCTGATATAGAGACTGATATTCTGACATAGAAAGTTAATGTAACATTGGAAAAAGACAATCTACATTGCTGCTTACTGAGGTAGAGTCAATGCTTCAAGTGCTCTTTACTTACTGGAACAAAGAAAAAACAAAAAAAAGCATTGACCAAATCAACAGCCAGCTACTTTCTGATTCGCTCCAAGAAAAATAACGTGTCTAACAGCAGCTGCAGTTGGAATCACCATCTAGTTAAGTTTCTGAATATGTGCAGTCATTCTTTTTTTTTTAAGATAATGGATCGCTCACTCTCTCTGTTGCCCTGGTTGGAGTGTGGAATGCAGTGGCTCAATTTCAGCTCAGGGCAACCTCCCCCTCCAGGATTCAAGTGATTCTCATGCCTCAGCCTTCCCAGTCGCTAGGATTACAGGCATATGCCACTATGCCTGGCTAATTTTTGTATTTTTAGAAGAGATGGGCTTTCACTATGTTGGCCAGGCTGGTCTCAAATCCTGGCCGCAAATGATCCGCCCATCTCAGTCTCCCAAAGTGCTGGGATTACAGGTGTGAGCCACTGAACCTGGCCTGTACAGTCATTGTTAGAGACCCTTCTCTCTCCTCTTACATGTGCCAAAGATCATGCTAAACCAAGACATGGTAAGAACCACACTCCTGCTGCTTTTAAAGCTTTTGATGGTGGGGCTCATCTCTGCAAATCTCTTCATACTTCCTGATAAAATAACCCTCTTTCTATGGATCAGGGATCCAATATTGCCACAGAGGATGAAGAAATAAATTCTAACTCTTCACTGGAAAAATAACTGGAGGATGGGTTTATTCCTATAGCATATACTTTGTTCCATAGACCACAATGGTTTCAGAGACCCCAGAAATTTATATTTGTTGAGAGCTGTTCCCAGATGACCTCCAAAATGCCTAATAGTTTCCTTTCTGCAGTGCATTGTTACCTTAGCAAATGGAAACCTCAAAGGAAGATTTTGGAAACACATTTATGATATTATTACAGAGTTCTTCATCTTTAGGGGTCTTTCACTCATATCTGTGGCAATTTGGTGACACTGTATTTTGGTGGCTTCAGTCAGGTTTTTCTGCTATTGTTACATATGTTAAGTAGGACCTATGTGGACTGCCAGTGTATTTGGTCGTAGCCAGTCTGGCATTCAGCTGGTATGTACTGGCATGGCTGTATCAGTTTTATACAATGTTATCAATTTTTCTTGGTCATCACCTATGCTGCCTCATTAATTTTTGAACAGCATTTCAGGCCAGGAGGCCACGTGTTATCCACAATCAAGATGTCTGTGGGCCGAACTCTTGATTACACTGGACTTGCTCCCATTATAATCACTGTTTTCACCTTGTCTCCAGTTGTTAATTGCTGCTAAATGCTATTAAGCCTGTACCAACCCCCAAGAGTTTGATGTCTCCATTGAAATCGGGAACCCCTTTTAACCACAGCATTTTCCACAAGCCTTCCTAGCTTAAAGAGAAGCATCATTAAAATGCTTTTCATGGATGCTGGTACCCCCCTCACCAGCGGTATTTCTCTCAAGGCCTTAGTGAAAGGAAAGTGATTGATAGGTCCGCCAAGGAGACTTAGGGGATCAATAGATTAGGATAGTCAGATTGCACACTAAAACACTCCAGAATTCCCATCTTTGTAAATCTTTGAATGCCTTTATTTTATTCAAGGAATGTTTGGATTCTCAATTTCATTTAATGTGGGCCATTATTAAGTTCATGTTTCACTCAACTAACAACAAGTAGAATCACCCCCAGCTGCTCAAGGCAGCGTGCATAATCCAGGATCTGTGACAGGTGTACGTGATTAATCATTTCTGCACAATCCAAAATTACAGTTCTCCTTGTCAGAGTAATGCTCTGAGAATACCACACATTCTTCTTTGGCTTTATGCCAGTATATTTGAGCAAAGTCTAGAATTTTTTTGGCATTAAGTCTCCTCCTCCTGGATTTGCCTTTAAATTCCAGCTACCACAGCCTCTCTCCATGCTGAAATCTGATTTGGGGTGTATAGAAATAATAAGAATACTGGAGGAGGAGCGTAAGGCAAATTATTTTCCCTTTACAAGGTAATTAATACTTCAAGTGAGGTCATTACAGGATATTATAGCAAGGCAGTAAGAAGCTATTTAGACAGGAAGAGCAACTGCTTGGATTAGTGAAGGAGAACATGTCAACTATCCCAGGTTTCCTGGGACTGAGGAGGTTCCTGGGACACAGGACTTTCAGTTCTGAAATCTGGACTGTTGTTCTCCCTAGTGTAGAATATTATGAGTCCTCCAAATCCTCTTCCCCATTCCAAATCAAGGTCCTACTGTTCCTTGGTCAATACTCTAAGTTTTACCCAAGAGACCTAATGAGGATGGCAATTTAACTCATGGTACTAAAATAATTTGGCAACCAGCAAGATTAAGTATGACCTTGGTTTTCAATTGTCATAGCCTTTTAACTAGAAAGAGAGAAAAGATTTTGTTAACAAAAACATGGGGCTTTTTCTGGTTTTTAGATTGAGAATTCAGTCTAAAATTTTTGAGCTGAGGATTTCAGACTTAAGCCTAAATTATCTTTCTTTATGTATCCATCTCCGCTAGCAGCAATCACACCACCTCGCAGTCCTGGAATTCCTTGCCCTGTACATTGTTTTATGGCAGCAGCCATTTGATCCACCTAAACCTTCCCTTCCTTAGATAATGCATCTCATAAGTGTTTTACCTGATAGTTGTGTTTATGACGTCCCAAACGTATTTTGCTACACTGATTTTCATTCACTGTATATTTTTACCATTCATACCTAGGTCTCTAATCTGTCTGGAGTCTACCTATTCATACAGTCTAAGGTACAGTTATAGTTTAATCTTCTCCATGCTGTAGGCCAGTTTTTCCAGTCCTTTTACCAAGCAGTCTGTTCTTTATCTATTGATTTTTGTGCTACCTTGGTGTATTAGTCCATTCTCACTCTACTAATAAAGACATATCTGAGACTGGGTAATTTGTAAAGGAAAGAGGTTTAATTGACTCACAGTTCAGCATGGCTGGGGAGGCCTCAGGAAACTTATTATCCTGGTGGAGGGGGAAGCAAACGCATTCTTGTTCACATGGCAGAAGCAAGGAGAAGTGCAGAGCAAAGTAGGGGGAAAATTCCCTATAAAAGCATCAGATCTCATGAGACCTCACTTGCTGTCATGAGAAGGGTATGGAGGTAACTGCTCCCATGATTCAGTTACCTCCCACCTGTCCTTTCCACACCATGTGGGAATTACGGGAACTATAATTTAAGATGAAATTTGGGTGGGGACCCAGCCAAACTGTATCTCATATTCCGATGGGTTTCCTGTTCCATTCCATTGTCCTGTGTGTTCTCATGACTTTGATGTATATCCAACTATCTGAAGAGTAATTCCCTCTTTGCTTTGCTTTTACAAATTAATTTTTTTTTTTTTTCCAGAGACAGAGTCTTGCTCTGTCACGGAGGCTGGAGTGCAGTGGGCGTGATCTCGGTTCACTACAACCTCCACCTCCCAAGTTCAAGTGATTCCCCTGCCTCGGCTTTCAGAGTAACTGGGCCCCCACACCCAACTAATTTTTTTTTTTTTTTTTAAGAAGAGATGGGGTTTCATCATGTTGGCCAGGCTGGTCTTGAACTTCTGACCTCCCAAAGTGCTGGGATTACAGGTGTGAGCCACCGTGCCTGGTGACAAATTGCCTTAATTATTTATGGGTCATTATTTTTCATTTATGGAGAGAGGTAGGTTAAAATATCCAGCTATTATGGTGAATTTGTATATGTTACTATTTATTTCTGCCATGTTTTCCATGTATTTTGAAGCTGTTTTATTAAGAGCATAGGCAGATTTGTGTCTTTTAATGACTGACCCATTTATCACTATCTCTGGTAATATGCCTTCTTGAAGTCTACTTCTCTGATAGTAATAGAACCACACCAGCTTTCTTGGGCTTACTTTTTGTAGGAGATATCATTTCCCATCCTTTTACTGTCAAACTTTTTGTGTCATTACATTTAAAGTATGTCTCTTATAACCAGCAAATAAGTGTAGGCTGGGTATGGTGACTCATAACTGTAATCCCAGCAGTTTGGGAGGCCGAGGCAAGAGGATCGCTTGTGCTCAGGAGTTCAAGACCAGCCTGGGCAATATAGTGAGACCTCATCTCTATAGTATCAAAAATATATATAAACAGCATGTAATTGGATCTTTAAAAAAAAATCCAATCTGACAATTTTTGCTATTAAATTGGGGTGTTTAGTTCACTTGCATTTAAGATAATTACCAACCAAGTTGGGTTTAAGTCTACCACCTTGCTATTAGTTTTACATTTATCCAAGGAGTTAAGCTCTTATGTTCTTTGTTTGCAATAATCAAGTATTTTTAAATTGTTCTATTTCTTCCATTAGCTTTTTTTTTTTCTTTTTGAGGCAGAGTTTCACTCTTGTTGCCCAGGCTGGAGTGCAATGGCACGATCTCAGCTCACTGGAACCTCCATCTTCTGGGTTCAAGTGATTCTCCTGCCTCAGCCTGCCAAGTAGTTGGGATTACAGGCATGTGCCACCAAACCCAGCTAATTTTGTATTTTTAGTAGAGACGGTTTCACCATGTTGGTCAAGCTGGCCTTGAACTGCTGACCTCAGGTGATCCACCCACCTCAGTTTCCCAACGTGTTGGAATTACAGGTTTAAACCACAGTTTCCAGCCTATTAACTTGTAAACTATATTTTTTGTATTATTTTTAGTGGTTTAGAGGTTATAATATTCTTATTTCAATATTCCTTGAATTCTTGCAATACACTTTAACTTGTAAGGTAGATTGTTCATGAAGTGGTATATTACTTACTACAGTATTCCTTTTATAACTGATGAACCACTTCATGAATAATGTATAAAACATACAGTAGTATACTTCCATTATTAATCCCCCTTCCACCTTTTTCCCTACTGTTGCCATACATTTTACTACTACATATTTTATAGAACCCACATACATTGTTATTTGTATTAGTCACACTCTAATACAAATTTTAAAATAATATTTTATATTCTTACACATTCACATTTTCTGGTGCTTTTCATTTCTTCCCACAGATGCATGTTTCCATCTAGGATCATTTTCCCTCAGCCTGAAGAACTTCCTTTAGTATTTCTAGCAGCATATATCTGCAGGCCATGAATTACCTCAGATTTCATTAGTCTGAAATGTGCCTCTTTGATTTAATTTCTGAAGGATATTTTCGCTATGTACAGAATGCTAAGTTTTATTCTTTTGACACATTAAAAATGTCTATTAATCTCACGTTTTTCTGCTGAGAAGTTGGCTGTCATTCTTACTGTTGTACTTCTGAAGGCATCGTACACCTGTTTCATTTGGCTGCTTTTAGGATGTTTATTTTTGGTTTTCAGGAATTTGATTATGATATCCCTAGTTATGGCTTTCTTTGTATTGATGCTACTTAGGGCTTGCTAGCTCTGAGTCGATCAGTTGACACTTTTCATTAATTTGAGAAAAATTTTTTCCATAATCTCTTCAAATATTTGTACTCCAGTATCTTTTCTTTCCTTACAGCACCCCATAGCACATATATTCGACCACTTCATTTTAGCCAACATCTTTCTTTTTCCTTTTTAAAAAAATCTCTCTTTAAGCTTCCATTTGGAAATGTTCTGTTTATGTAAGACAAAAATGACAAGACTATCCCAATAAATGCAGAAAGGACTTTCCATAAAACTCAACATACCTTCATACCATTGACACTATGAAGAAACTGCATCAACTAACGGGCAAAACAACCAGCTAGCATCAAAATGGCAGGATCAAATTCACACATAACAATATTAACCTTAAATGTAAATAGGCTAAATGCCCCAATCAAAAGACACAGACTTACAAATTGGATAAAAAGTCAAGACCTATCAGCGTGCTGTATTCAGGAAACCCATCTGACGTGCAAAGACACACATAGACTCAAAATAAAGGGATGGAGGAAGATTTACCAAGCAAATGAGGAGCAAAAAAAGCAGGGGTTGCAATCCTAGTCTCTGATAAAACAGACTTTAAACCAACAAAGATCAAAAGAGACAAAGAAGGTCATTATATAGTGGTAAAGGGATTAATGCAACAAGAAGAGCTAACGATCCTAAATATATATGCATCCAATATAGCAGCACCCAGATACATAAAGCAAGTTCTTAATGACCTACAAAGAGAATTAGACTCCCATACAATAATAGTGGCAGACTTTAACACTCCACTGTCAATACTAGATAGATCAACGAGACAGAAAATTAACAAGGATATCCAGGACTTGAACTCAGATCTGGACTAAGCAGACCTAATAGATATCTACAGAATTCTCCACCCCAAAACCATAGAATATACATTCTTCTCAACACCACACTGAACTTATTCTAAAATTGACCACATAATTGGAAGTAAAACACTTCTAAACAAATGCAAAAGAATGGAAATCATAACAGTCTCTCAGACGACAGTGCAATCAAATTAGAACTCAAGATTAAGAAACTCACACAAAACCGCACAACTACATGGAAACTACACAACCTGCTCTTGAATGACTACTGGATAAATAATGAAATGAAGGCAGAAATAAAGATGTTCTTCGAAACCAATGAGAATGAAGAGAATGTATCAGAATCTCTGGGACACATTTAAAGCAGTGTCTAGAGGGAAATTTATAGCACTAAATGCCCACCAGAGAAGTGAGAAAAGATATAAAATCAACACCCTAACATCACAATTAAAAGAACTAGAGGAGCAGGATCAAACAAACTCAGAAGCCAGCAGAAGGCAAGAAATAACTAAGATCAAAGCAGAACTGAAGGAGATAGAGACAAAAAAAAACCCGTTCAAAAAAATCAATAAATCCAGAGGCTGGTTTTTTGGAAAAGATCAACAAAATAGATAGACCACTATCCAGACTAATAAAAAAGAAGAGAGAGAAGATTCAAATAGATGCAATAAAAAATGATAAAGGGGATATCACCACCGATCCCACAGAAATAGAAACTACCATCAGAGATTACTACAAACACCTCTATGCAAATAAACCAGTAAATCTAGAAGAAATGGATAAATTCCTGGAGACTTATACCCTCCCAAGACTAAACCAGGAAGAAGTTGAATTCCTGAATACATCAATAACAAGGTCTAAAGTTGCAGCAATAAATAGCCTACCACCAAAAAAAGTCCAGGACCCAACGGGTTCACAGCTGAATTCTACCAGAGGTACAAAGAGGAGCTCGTACCATTCCTTCTGAAACTATTCCAAACAATAAAAAAAGAGGGAATCCTCCCTAACTCATTTTATGAGACCAACATCATCTTGATACCAAAACCTGGCAGAGATGCAACTAAAAAAGAAATTTCAGGCCAATATCCACAATGAACATTGATGCAAAAATCTTCAATAAAATACTGGCAAACCAAATCCAACAGCACATCAAAAAGCTTATCCATCACAATTAAGTTGGCTTCTTCCCAGATTTCAAGGCTGGTTTAACATCTGCAAATCTATAAACATAACTGATCACATAAACAGAACCAAAGACAAAAACCACATGATTATCTGAATAGATGCAGAAAAGGGCTTCGACAAATTCAACAGCCCTTTATGCTAAAAACTCAATAAAATAGGTATCAATGGAATGTATCCCAAAATAATAAAAGCTATTTATGACAAACCCACAGCCAATATCATACTGAATGGGCAAAAACTGGAAGCATTCCCTTTGAAAACTGGCACTAGACAAGAGTGCTCTCTCTCACCACTCCTATTCAACATAGTATTAGAAGTTCTGGCTAGGGCCATCAGGCAAGAGAACGAAATGAAGTGTATTTGAATAGGAAGAGAGGATGTCAAATGGTACCTGTTCACAGATGTCAGGACTGTATATTTAGAAAACCCCATTGTCTTAGCCCAAAATCTCCTTAAGCTAATAAGCAACATCAGCAAAGTCTCAGGATACAAAATCAACATGCAAAAGTCACAAGCATTCCTACACACCAATAATAGACTAATGGAGAGCCAAATCATGAAGAGCCAAATTGTGAACTCCCATTCATAATTGCTACAAAGAGAATAAAATACCTAGGAATACAACTAACAAGGGATGTGAAGGACCTCTTCAAGGAGAACTGCAAACCACTGCTCAAGGAAATGGGAGAGGACAAAACAGATGGAAAAACATTCCATGCTCATGGTTAGGAAGAATCAATATCATGAAAATGGCCATACTGCCCAAAGTAATTTATAGATTCAGTGCTATCCCCATCAAACTACCATTGACCTTCTTCACAGAACTGGAAAAAAACACTTAAATTTCATATAGAACCAAAAAGAAAGCACAGCCAAGACAATCCTAAGCAAAAAGAACAAAGCTGCAGGCATCACACTACCTGACTTCAAACTGTATTATAAGGCTACTGTAATCAAAACAGCACGGTACTGGTACCAAAACAGAGATACAGACCAATGGAACAGAACAGAGGCCTCAGAAGCAACCCCACATACCTACAACCATCTGATCTTTGACAAACCTGACAAAAACAAGCAATGGGGAAAGGATTCCCTATTTAATAAATGGTGGTGGGAAAACTGGCTAGCCATGTGCAGAAAGCTGAAACTGGACCCCTTCCTTATACCTTACACAAAAATTAACTCCAGATGGATTCAAGATTTAACATAAGACCTAACGCCATAAAAACCCTAGAAGAAAACCTAGGCAGTATCATTCAGGACATATGGATGGGCAAGGACTTCATAACTAAAACACCAAAAGCAATGACAACAAAAGCCAAAATAGACAAATGGGATCTAATTAAGCTTAAGAGCTTCTGCACAGCAAAAGAAACTATCATTAGAATGAACCAGCAACCAACAGAATGGTAAAAACTTTTGGCAAGCTACCCATCTGACAAAAGGCTAATATCCAGAATCTACAAAGAACTAAAACAAATATACAAGAAAAAAAAAAAAAACAACCTTATCAAAAAGTGAGCAAATGACATGAACAGAAACTTTTCAAAAGAAGACATCTATGTGTCCAACAAACATATGAAAAAATGCTCACCATCACTGGTCATTAGAGAAATACAAATCATAATTACATTGGGATACCATCTCATGCCAGTTAGAATGGTGATCATTAAGAAATCTGGAGACAACAGATGCTGGAGAGGAAGTGGAGAAATAGGAAAACTTTTACACACTTGATGGGAGTGTAAAATAGTTCTACCATTGTGGAAGACAGTGTGGCAATTCCTCAAAGACCTAGAAATAGAAATACCATTTGACCCAACAATCCCATTACTGGGTATATACCCAAAGGATTATAAATCATTCTATTATAAAGACACATGCACACATATGTTCACTGCGGCACTGTTTACAATAAGCAAAGACTTGGAACCAACCCAAATGCCCATCAGTGATAGACTGGATAAAGAAAATGTGGCACATGTACACCATAGAATACTTTGCAGCCATTAAAAAGGATGAGTTCATGTCCTTTGCAGGGACATGGATGAATCTGGAAACCATCATTCTCAGCAAACTGACACAAGACTAGAAAACCACACACCGTATGTTCTCACTCATAAGAGGATGTTGAACAATGAGAACACATGGACACAGGGAGGGGAACATCACACACTGGGGTCTGTTGGTGGAGGGTAGGGGAGGGATAACATTAGGAGAAATACCTAATGTATGTGACAGGGGGATGGAGGCAGCAAACCACCATGGCATGTGTATACCTATGTAACAATCCTGCAAGATCTGCACATGTACCCCAGAACGTGAAGTAAAATAAAAAAAAAAGTAAGTGTAAATATGTGCTGGATTTTAAAGACAGTAGGAACAAAATAAACTATCTTAATAATTTTATGTTGATTACATGTTGAAGTGATAATATTTTGGATATACTGGTTTAAACATAATATATTATTACCATGAATTCCACCAGTGTATTTTTTTTTATGAAGCTACTAGGAAATTTAAAATTACACATGGGACAGTGCTGTTCCAGACTATAGCCTAGGGAAAGGAGAAGAAACTGTGAAGAAAGGTAAACATGGATGTAAAGGTTACTTTCTTTACTTAGTAGCTTTGTGGACCTGGCAAGTTACTTAACATATCAACTTCATAAGGAAAGTGAGGGGACTACATTAAATTAAAATAATGTATGTGGCATACTTGACACCTAGTAAGTATCTAATCTTTATTTCATTATCTTTACCGGAGGACAAGGACGTGGCTCATACATCACAATGTCCAGAATATGTGATTACGTAGTTTTTTTTTTTTTTTTTTTTTTTTGAGACAGAGTCTCACTCTGTCTCCAAGGCTGGAGTGCAGTGGCACGATCTCAGTCATGGCAACGTCCAATTCAAGCGATTCTTATGCCTCAGCCTCCCAAGTAGCTGGGATTACAGGCATGAACCACCAAGCCCAGCTAATTTTTGTATTTTTTTAGTAGAGACAGGGTTTTACCATGTTTGCCAGGCTGGTCTTGAACTGCTGACTTCAGGTGATCTGCCCGGCTCAGCCTCCCAAAGTGCTGGGATTACAGGCGTGAGCCACCGCGCCCAGCCACATATATTAAATGAATGATGTTTGTACTGAAATTAGCAGTTATTAGAATATTTTACAAATTCATCATACATAATCATACTACCCCAAGACCCAGCATTACAATGTAACATTTTAAGAAACAAGGACAATTATTTTATATTTTTATTCATTCACTTTTTCTATGCTTTAATAAATCTTTTGCATGGGTAAATACATTTAGTTAGAACTCTAAGACAAGTCATAGACAAGAAATACATAGACATTCTGATTCTTCTCCAAATAACTATTTTGAGGAAACTCTTGACTATATGTTACCTTTAGAAATACCTTAACCTCTTCTGCTCATACCTAAAACAATCTGCGTAACCTTCAACTTTCAATAAAATCATTTTATAGTATAATTTATCTTGAACATCTTATACTCCTTAAAGCAATACTTCAAAAACAAAATTCTTCAAATAATTCTACAAATAAATAGCAAATGTTATTGCACCTTAGCTTTATAATTTAAAAATTTTTCCATTACTTTAACCATTAGTTTCTAAAATAAATTAATACAGTCTGGGCATATAACTACTCTTTCTTATAGAATGGTCTTGGTAATCAAGATATTTAAATATCTTAAGATAATTTCTCATATTGGGAACTTAATTATAACACTTTGTCCAAATTCAGGAGAAAGTGAGATGACTGTAACACAGTGAGCCCTTAGTTACTTGAGTTAATCAAGAGGCCATTATGGCAGGTAACTCCAGTAGGAACTGACTCCTGAGATTTTTAAGAGGTCACTTCCTCAGGCAGCCCTTTCTCAAGTATCTTAACTTTATTCTCTCCCTTCAGACCTTCTCACTGCTCAGGCTGTGCTGAACTGAAGGTATCAACCTCTGGACAGGGGCCACAGTCCACAAAGGCCCTGTAGCAACAGTAGAGTAGCTGAAGGACAGGATGACTGATCAAGGGGAAATAAAGGTGGTTTTAGGTGGGATTTCTGGCTCTAGAGCAAGGTAATAATAGCTTTACTCTATGAGCTATAACAATGACAAAATAATATTAAAATCTAAGGCTGTACAAGGCATTGTAAACAGCAATGATCTTTCTTAGAAATGTTAGAATTCGGCTGCACTAAAGAGCATGTATGATCTAGGACTGGAATAAAAATACCTGAGAAGTTATCTTTCTCTAGGCAACAACATTGTGTTATGTTATTTCTGCTTAGCAAAAGTTCACCTAAGCCTAGATTCATTTCTACCTTATTTTTAAAAAAGTACATTTTAACAAAATGGTCAACAAAAGAATTATGCATTTTAATGTTGATTATATCAATTTATTACTAATTTTGGTCTTCCCATTAGTTTCATGTATAAAAACAAGGAGTTTCTCAGTAGTAGGTACAACAGCTTTTAAAGAGAATGTAGGCAGAATAATTCAGATAGAAACCATAAATAACGAGAAGCCAAAATGAAGCAAAATTGTCTCAAATGATGTTTATCCCAATTTTTATCAATATTCTTCCATCAATTTTTAGACTGTTAAAGTAAAATCTTAATCTAAGCATTTTATGAATCATTATAAAAGATTCCAACCTTTAAAAATTATGAAAGGTTTAAAGCCCTCATTAGTAAAGTTAGAAATGTTTGCTATTATCTTACTGGTCAACTTTGGTCTGTATTTTCTGGACCTCTTCAGGCCAAGAATAACAATCAGGTAGAATCTGGTCATAATCAGTACTATACATCTGGGAGCGGATAAATGCTTCTTTGTTTTGCGGTTCAGGATAAACTGTGGCTGTCTTTTCTTGGTATGCATCTTTCACAATCTAGATATAAGAAAATGGTATTAATTATTTTAATAAATAGAGGTGATGGTGAGCCCATGTCACTGGGAGTTTTTATCCATTTCAAAAACATTGTATATCTTATGTTTGCAAAAACATTATGTGTATTATAATAAAAGCGCATTTAAGCAATGAAGATATAAGATGAGAAAGCAATTATAAATCATATAGTGAGAGAGGAAAATGACACCAGCAACTAAGGAAAATGTGAATAAGTGAGGCTGATTCAAGTACTATTATACCTGGACTTCTCTGAGAAGCCAGTGCTAAAAGTATTGTCATGACCTGACTGATAATTAACTTGAACTAAATACCTAAATAGTCCTGCTAAACCTGAAGCTTGAATTTTTTTGTTGTTCTTGTTGAGACAGAGGCTCATTCTGTCACCAGGCTGGAGTGCAGTGGTCTGATCTCCACTCACTGCAACCTCCGCCTCCCCAGTTTTAGCGATTCTCCTGCCTCAGCCTCCTGAGTAGTTGGGATTACAGGCTCGTGCCACCATACCCGGAACCTTGAATTTTTCAGAATCCCTATCTGACCACAGCCTCCTGGCAAAATCTCTTCCTGTACTCCAGGGTCTCCTGATCCTGCTCAGCTTATCATCTGCACACCATAGTCAGTATCAGTGCTCTTTGCCAGTATCACAGAATCTCTTGTCACCATGTTATGTTACATGCGTAATTCTAGTCCCTCGTTTGGGGACCCCTCAGAGCTGGCTTTCTCCTTTTATGGCTGTGCATCCTAGAACCATGCAGTAAACTTTCTGCAGTGCTATATTTTTTTCTAGTCTGTACATTATACTTTTTTCTCTCTCTCTTTTCTTAAAACTTTCTCTCGTGGTTCCCAAAAAGCAATTCCAAACCTTCCTGCTGTCTTCAAGTTTCCATTTGACTCTCATCACTCACTGAGTGATCCCATCATACACTGGAGAATCAGATTATCACAACATATCACTGAAGAAATTCCAACTACTCAGAAAAAATGACCTTAATTTCCCCTTTGACCAACTCAAACTATCTCCTCAGTAACTTCATACATCTTCTCTTTCCCTACTTTCTTTTAGAAAAATGGACTCTTCTCATCAAAATGAATCATTCCATATGTACTATTTAATTCACAAGCTTTTGTTCTGAGATGGAGTCTCACTCTGTGACCCAGGCTGGAGTGCAGTGGCACGATCTTGGATGTTGCAGAACCTCCGCCACCTGGGTTCAAGCGATTCTCCTGCCTCAGCCTCCCGAGTAGTTGGGATTACAGTCTCCTGCCACCACACCTGGCTAATTTTTGTACTTTTTTAGAAGAGAAGGGGTTTCGCCAGGTTGGCCAGGCTGGTCTCAAACTTCTGACCATAGGTGATCTACCCGCCTCGGCCTCCCAAAGTGCTAGGATTACAGGTGTGAGCCACCGTGCCTGGCTTAATTCATACCAGTTCTTAAAACAATATTTATATGACTGATTTATTTTGGTAAATCTGATTTCAAAGAATATCAGAATGATTAAGTATCTCTTCTCAATGTAAAACTATGCATTTATGAACAATTAAGGTTATAAATATTGTGCTGTATTATGAAGAGATGTCCATGAAAAAGCAGGAAACAATATGTATACTTCATAACTATAATGATGTTAGAAAATAAAAAAATTAAAGACTCAAAATACAGGAAAAAAAATAATGTTCATATTAGAAAAATAGAATATTGGTTATTTTCCTGTTCTCTTTTTATTTTCCAAAGTGCCTATAATGTGGTATTATTACTTTTTAAACAGATTTGTTGAAATATAATTAACACAAAATTCAGCCATTTTAAGTGCACAACTAAATTATTTTTGTAAATTTACTGCACAACAATATACCACATTCAGATTTAGAATATTTCCACCACCCCAAAAAGGTCCCTCGTGCCTGTTTAAGATGGCTATGTTAATTTTATAATAAAACACATTGTTTCATTACCGACACAGACTCTATGGAAATTCATCTCCTCTTTCTGCTCCCAGGTATATACCATAGAAATAATCCCCTCTCTCAATGAAATCTTCAATCTCTGTCCTGTCCATGCCAAACTCTCTGACAGAGTGGCTTATATTTTATTGCTTTCCTTATTCTCTGACTTCTTAACCTTTTGAACATCTTGAAATCTCTTTTGTAAAAATCTCTGATAACTTGTAAAGTACCAAATAAAAGTCTGCATCTGTTTTTCTCTCCAAGATTTAGCTGTGTTGGCCACAACTTCCACTCCCATTCTGAAATTCTCTCTCCTAATTCTTGACATGCTGCTCAGTTTGGAGTCTTTTCTTAAAATCCTGACCAATTCTCTTCTCAGCTGGCATCCTTCTTCTGTCATCTAGACAGAATAACAAACTATATGCTATCCTTATTTTTCTTTCCTTTCTATACTTGCTTTCTTGGAAACCCCACCCACTCCTAGACATTCACCAGTTACTTCATGCAGAAGATCCCCGAGTCTTTTATCTAGCCTGTTTTTAAGTTGCAGTCATTTCTATCTATTTGATAAAATGGTACATCTAAATGTGCCACTGATACCTCAAACTTGCAGTCCACTTATATGATCTTCCTCTCTGAAGTTGGTTCTTTGTTCTAATTTCTCAATTTCTGTGTATGCACTCTGTATTCTTCTATTATTCTAGGTGTAATAGCTGAATCTTTTTGCACTCCCCTGCTGTCCCCTGCTTTTTTCCCTTCTCTAATTGTAAGCTAATTCCTTTTCATTTAAATCTCCAAAATGAACTTGAAATAATAATATGCTATTCAGCATATTAATAGTTTAATCTACTTAGAAACTAGCAGATACATATTCCTAGAAAATATAAACATACTTTTTCATAATTAGATAACCAAGCAGATTATTTTGTCAAGGTTTTTGGAGGATTACTTCTTTTTAAAACTCTACCTTCAGTCCACAAGATAAATAATGATATGTGACTTTTAACTGGTGTTTAGATAACTTGCTAATAGCTTAAGCTAGTGATTTTCAACTGGAACCAATTTGGCCCCCAAGGGGATACCTGGCAATGTCTGCAAACAGTTTTGGTTGATACAACTGAGCAGATGCTACTGACATCTAGTGGGCAGAGGCCAGGAATGCTGCTAAACACTGTACCATGCCCAGGACAGCCACATGACAGTTATCCACCCAAAATGTCACAGTGCTGAGGTAGAGAAACCCCTATTTAAACATATAACTACTGTCATGGCTGAAGTGTGTTCCCCTCACCCCGAATTCATTGTTGAAGCCCTAACCACTAGTGCCTCAGAATGTAAGTATATTCAGAAATAGGGCCTTTAAGGAGATAATTAAGTTAAAATGAGATCATTAGAATGGTCTAAATCCAATTTGATGGTTATTCTTATGAGAATGGGAAATTTAGACACGCAAGTGTGTACATACACAGAGAAAGGTCCACATGGGGACACAGAAAGAGGGCAGCCATCTGCCAGCCAAGGAGAGAGGCCTCAGAGGAACCAAACCTGTGGACATCTTGATCTCAGACTTCCAGCTCCCAAAATTACGGGAAGATAGATTTCCATTGTTTAAGCCACACAGTCTGTGGCTTAAATATTTAAAAACAGTTACTAAATAACTGTGGTATGTGGTATGTAGTTATCCCAGCCCAAGAAAACTAATACAATTATACTGAAAAAAAAAAAATCCACCTATCTTCCAGTTTCGTTACAGAAAATTTCTCTGCCTGTGTGTTCTTCTTGGCTGATTCCTTCAGTAGCTCACCTGCCACCCCAACAGCTTCCAAGTTCTTTGCCCTCTTTATTTTGCCTTCCGCCTAGTATTATCAGTTGTGATCTGTCATTTAAGATGCCATATATCATAGTGACATGGATATAGAAAGTGGGGTTCAAGGTCTAAATGTCATTCTACCATATCTGTAATATTTTGCTAATTATCACAAATGTGATATAGAAAAGAATAACTTTCAAAAGGTGAAATAGGAGAAATCTGGCTGACAGGAAGCCCTGACAAATTATTTAAATTTTAGGAGAAAAAAAATGACAGGAAGGGAAATTAATTATTCAGCCCAGTTCTTCCTTTCTTCTCTGAGGAGCTAATGCAGCTCCTAAGCTCTACGGAGTCACTGTGCCTCACTTCTCTGACTTCTGACATAGTAAGGTGATACAGGTATACATTTCAAGGAAGCAGATTTTTAATATTTAAAAATGCGTATTTAGCAAGAGAAGGAAAGAAAAATAATGAAGCCTGAACAAGAGTGGTTTTACCTTTTCTGCAATTTTCAGAGAAACATCTCTAATGGTATTCAAAGGAGGATAAAGCCGACCCTCTTCCAAGTGATTATCTGACACTTGCTGAGCTATAACCTTATAAAAAAAGAAAGAAAGAGTTTATACTTCACATCATACAATGTGGTGGGTATGCAAATAACAAATGAATGGTCCCATAAAATGGTCTATACAAAAACCAGTGACATTAATAGGATTATCTAATTTCGTCATCACTTCTATCAATAAGGAAACTAAACTCAGAGAGGTGCGGTGGTGGTTGGGATCACACAATTGTTGAAAAAGATGGGAACAGAATCTAGGTTTCCTTTTAGTCCACTTCCTTTTCTATTGTACCATGAAATGCCAGATACTTTCCAACTGATACATTAGGGGCACAAGGGAAAAGAAAAGAAAGAGGAAGATGACAGAGTAGTGAAAATGGATCCTGAAAGCGGAGGAGGACAGCTATCCGAGGCTAAGCATGCCATTACTCCCAGCTCCTTGTCATACTCTTGTGCAGAAGGTAGAGCAAAAAGCTGAGAAAGCTAGTTCAAAGTCTCACTATGAGTAGGATATTAATTTTATACGTATTCTGCATTATCTGAATCACCTAATTAGCCTTAACATTTGCTTTCCCCAAACCATTCCCTAGTTCTAAATCAAACAGTGTTAAATTTTGTATTGAATCCTAAGGCAGAGAGGGAGACTCAGTAATCCTGATGTTCTCTCCAGCTATAAGACTTTGATTAAATTTCTAGATGGGGGCGAATCTAAATCAGCTTGTACCTGGGCCTTTGTTCCATGAAAATGTGGATGCAGAGAGGGAGTAGGGAACCTTCCTCTTTTGCAACATTTTAAATAATCATATTTATTTTCAGGATATCTTAATTTTTCAGCATATCTTAATACCTTTCAGATTTTTAAATCATGAAATTATTTCCAAAATATTTATTTTTTGCCATCAACAAATATATATATGACACTGAACAAGCATAACACTGCAGAGAAGCTAAAAAAAAAAGTGTTACTGTCCTTGAGAGATTTATAATTTAGTGAGGTAACAGTGTATGGGAAGAAAAAGAGAACGCTGAAAAAGAAGATGGCTTGGCTAAAGGTGAAATATGGGTGCTAAGAAAGCCAGAGGAAGAGCAGTTGTGGAAGGCCTCATGTGCAGAGCAGCCTGAAAGGCAAACCTACAGGAATGCCTGGAGGTAGACAAACAGAAAGGGGGTGGGCATTCCAGATAAAGAAACAAAAAACAAAAAAAACAGAGTCAGACCAAAGGCAGAGATGTGTGTGAGCTGGACTCAGCAGGCCCAAGTATCCTGACCTGGGGGAGCAGAGAGTCTGGGTAGTACAGAAATAAGGACTGGAGCATTACCAATGTCAAAAAAGGAGTTTGGGGTTAAATCCTGTGGGTGACTGAGGACTTCCCACCAGGGAAGTCCTGGTCATTTAGGCAGTGGGATGAGGGGAAGGAGAGGAAGGTAAAGTTACTAGTGTAACTGTTTGATTAGTATTTCTCTACATATTATACAAAATATTTTAACATATAATTGCAGGGTGTTGACCATAATTTTATAATAACTTCATCATTTAACTCATTAATTTCTTGCCTTTGTAACAGGATGTTTGCCCTAGAATTGGTGATCAGGGTCCCAAACTCTAGGACAAAGAGACATTAAGCATTCCAAACTATCAGAAAGCCACCAAACAAGTGGGGCTTGCCATCAACCTCAGAAGTAGAATCAGTCCTGCCAACCACACAACCACAGCCACCCGCTTCCCGAAGGCTGAGATGGTAAAAGGCCCCAGAGAAGTTTGCTGAAATCGTGATTTGCCTTACTGGGTAATATAGGGGCTTTTTCCTCCCTGCTTCCTGATGCATGCTACTCCTTCTTACAGGCTTACAGTGTCCTCGAGGAAAGACTAAGGAGCATTTTATTTCCCTACTGAGCCTGAGCAGTTACAGAATGTATATTCTCTATCTGCTACTGCAGGCTTCGCGTATTACAGAGAGAGGACGTGACATTTGAATTGGATATAAAATTTTGAACTGCACAGATGTTTAATTATTGTTCACTGATGTATTCCCAGCACTCAGAATAATGCCTAGCATATGGCAGTTATTTGATTAAAAGAATATTAAAAGAATGAGTGAACTGAAAGTTATGGGATCTTACCTAAATGTCACTAAGAGAAACAAGAGGGAAAGCTGGTAGAGAATGATTTAAAACAATGACTGAGGCAAAATAAAACTGTTTTATGTTAATTGCTCCATTGAATTGAAACTTTTAAAAAATGTTGTTAATTCTTGTTGTTCTGCAAAGGATATGTGGCAGATTTAAATCAGAATTTCTCAGATGTTAAGGCAAAAACTTTTCAGGGTATCAGGTATTGTTATTTAATTGGATAGAAGAAAATGAATAGCACAATGTTAAAAAGATGTCACAGCATAGTGATTGAAGGCTCAGGCTCTGCTGTGAGGTAGACCTATGTCTGAATTCTAATTCCATCAATTACTATCTGTATTTGGGCAAATTAGTTACCCTTTTTAGGCTTCAATTTTCTCATTAGTAGTATAGAACTAATAATAGTTCCTAATTCATAAGAATTAAATGAAATAAATGCCAACAAAGAATTTACCAGTGTCTGTCACAAAAGTATTCAATGAAACTTAGCTGTTTTGTTTTATTTATTTGTTTGTTTATTCATTTGAAACAGGGTCTCACTCAGATTGCCTAGGCTGGAGTGCAGTGGCACAATTTTGGCTTACTGCAACCCTCTGTTTCTCTGGGCTTGGGTAATTCTCTCACCTTAGACTCCTGAGAAGCCAGGACTATAGGCATTTGCCATCATGCCCCACTACTTTTTCTTTCCTTTCCTTTTTTTTTTTCTTCTATTTTTAGCAGAGATGGGATTTCACCATGTTTGCCAGGCTGGTCTTAAACTCCTGAGTTCAAGTGATTCACCTGCCTTGGCCTTCCAAAGTGCTGGGATTACAGACGTGAGCCACCATACCTGGCCTGCTATTTTGTTTTAAAAAGAACAAATAGGCAGCCCACATGGCCAAGTGGAAGCAAAATAGCTTTTGCTGTCAGATCTGGCTGTACAGTGTATAGCTTGTTAGCTATTTGATTTGGGGGCAAGTTCTATAACTAATCAACATCAAGTTTTTTCAAATATTTATACGACATAATATGTGTATTCCACCTCTAATCACCAGCACACTGCTGGCATTCAATATCACTATTTCTTCTCAGAATGCCACACAAATAACATTTTAAAGAGATTGGAGACAGTGAGAAGATAGCTGAGTAAAGAAGAATCATTCTGAATCCTTACTCTCCATGTATGACTGTCAAACAAAGAAGAAGCCAAAGAATTGTGAAACAAAATCAAGTAGCAAACAGGTGACCATGAGGAGATGCACTAAATGTAAGGAATTTATCTTGGGGGAAAGGAGGGAGCATACAAGAGTCCTAGCCTCACTCTCATCTATTAAATCATTTATTCAAAAACTCTTTGCTGCCTTTGATGTGCTTTGGTTGTCTCTCTCTAATGACATTGTGACTAATTTAAAATAATCTCTCTTCATTTTGTTTTGACATTGTTATGGCAGTTGGATTTCCAATTATCTTAAGCAAGGAAAATATTTCTCCAGATACTACTGTCCATGATAATTATCTAAAGGGTCCTCTGAGCAGATATGAGAAAGGAGTGAAGCAGGGCAGATGAGAAGACACCAACAGGTGATTCAGGAAGAGTGGTGTGAAGATAGGAAGCAGAGATTTGTCTCCCAGGTGTGGACAGGAGGTGAGGAATCTATTCCCAGGCTATAGTGCAGACCACAAAGGGCTAGGAGGGCTGATCTAGGGGAGCACTGTATGCTCTCACCAGAGGTCCAGAAGACTGTCTACAGTGCCAGGAAAGCCAAAAATCTCTTCATGATATAACAATGTCCAGAAATGGCTGGGTGCAGTGGCTCACGCCTGTAATCTCAGCGCTTTGGGAGACCGAGGTGGGTGAATCATGAGGTCAGGAGTTTGAAACCATCCTGGCTAACATGGTGAAATCCCATCTCTACTAAAAATACAAAAAATTAGCCAGGTGTGGTGAAACATGCCTATAGTCCCAGCTAGATGGGAGGCTGAGGCAGAGAATCGCTTGAACCCGGGAGGCGGAGGTTGCAGTGAGCCAAGATTGCACCACTGCACTCCAGCCTGGGCGACAGAGCAAGACTTGGTCTCAAAAAAAAATGTTCAGAAATATTCTTTGAGATTGATGCTAACCCATAAAATTTCTAGTTCCATAAGAGATCTAACTAGTATTTTTGACAATAATCCTAACAGTTATTAAATTTGTAGTTGCAAAACAAAAAATTCAGATAGATTTCCTATACATTACTTTTGTTAACAACAAAATATAATCTAGACAAGAAGTACTTTTCTTCTTTTTGCAGCCATCTAGTAGTGAATGTCTGTGGTATTGTATTTATTCTTCTTGCTTAGATACATGAATAGTTCTATTTAATCCTATTCAACAAATACTTATTAATTTTCTGCTTTGTGTCTAGCATTGTGCTAGGTGCTACTGAAGTTTTAAAAGAAGTATATGGATGACTCTCTGTCTTTAAAAAAGATAATCTACAACTTAGTTATAAAGAATACACCAAATCTTTTATGATAAAAAGCCCTCAAGAGCATAATATAACTTTATATTTAATTTAATAAAATTAAATGTCAAAGTGTGTAACAAAGACAGCCATGGCTTGGGAGAAAGATTAAGATGAGCTAGACTTGTCACAAAAAGATTCCAGGATGTGGTGGAATTTAAGCAGTACCCTCAAGGGCAAACTTAGATCAGAGGAGAATAATTCTGAGGTCTTTCCAGGCAGGATAAGAGATAAACCAGTTACACAGGCATACATACGCATGATGTGTTTGAAGGCTACAGGATAAGGGAGAATGAAAAGAATGTCAGGCTTCTAAGCTTTGGTGCCTCCTTGGAAAGGGGGTATCACTAATAAAAATGTGGATGCTGAGAATGAGGGAAGATAATCATGTTGTGTTTAAGTACACAGTAGGTCATTTCTGTGGAATTATCCAACAAGCAACTGGAGATACGGAAAAAGATGAGAACAGAGATACACAGATTTGGCCACTACTAAAATGAAGATGATAGAAAAAAATGAATGAAATTTTTGAAAGCATAAGAAAAAGAGAAGAAAAAACTGGTAACAAAAAAATGAATGCTAGAAAAAGGTCTTACTTAAAAGGGAGATGAAAAGGAGACAAAGAAAATAATGAATGGGGACATAATTGAGATTATATAAAAAACAGGGATGCTGGGTTGAAGCCTAAGAGAAAACCAGTAGAAAGTCCAAAAGATACAGCCAGAGAGATCACTAGCTATAAGAATTAGTGATGTGGTATGTTGACAACACCACATTTTTTTTCTTCAAAGTTTTTGTTTAGTAGTGATTATTACCTTTCTTGGAGAGTAAATTGAAAATATTTTTCATGACATTTGTCACTAGAGGGCGCTAGAGTTATTTAAGAAAGAAAACGCTGACTGCTGCAAATAACCAAAACCGACAATGATTACATTTTCCTTAATATTAAAACAATTTTAAATGCTCTCTTAAAGTAATTAGACGTCCATTTATGTTTAACAAGATTTTCTGAGTTAAAGAAAACCTGAGACATCAGCTGGCATGCTTTTAATGCAGTGAAGAAAACAACAGGAGAACATTATAGCTTCCAGGCATCTGTTCTCATAGAATGATGCCGGGCGCTAGCCACCAAGATTATGTTCCTTTAGATCACATCAGTAACATAAGACTCTTTGTCTATATATTTGGGGTTCCTTTTCACAATGGAAAAAATATTTGTAGGATAAAAATATTTGACTATCAATCAAATTCTATTTGGATCAGTTCAACTGAGAAGGTTTAATCATAAGAGAAGAAATTCAAGTTTCTCATCCACAAATAGTATCCTGTTCAAATCTGAAAACATGATGTCAACCTGATGAACATTCTGATTACCAAAAGCTCATGATTTTACAAATATATGCCCAATCACTGCATCATCGTGCTGAGGAATGGGACAAGGAGGGAACTAATAGGAACATACAGCTCATAATATCACTTGTGCCAGGAATAATCAAAGTCTTTTGTCTCTGACCTAAGAGTTACATGTCTTCTGTCAATATCTATGAAATTGTGGCTAAGTTGTTATCTTGCAAGTAGAGTAAAAGCTCAGATTTTTCACAGTTCATAACCGTACAAGATTCCCCTGTGGGACTGCTCTGTGATGTTCTGAGAATCTTTCCTCAAGGCCCAGACAGAGCTCCCTTCTACTCTTTTAATGACTTCATAAACAACTAATTTCCTACTCTGATTTAACTTCTGCTTAAATACTAGGGTGGTTTCTGTTTCCTGTACTGAACCCTATATGATAAACATGTTCACTATAACATATCAGAATTTCACTTTAAACCTTCAAAATGCCATTCATTATTAAGCAATGTTCTCAATGGGGAAATATTTACCACTTAATCATCATTTGGAAACTTTTGTTGTTTTGAGATAGGAGTTTTACTCTGTAGCCCAGGCTGCAGTGCAGTGGTGCGATCTCAGCTCACAGCAATCTTCACCTCCCAGGTTCAAGCGATTCTCCTTCCTCAGCCTCCTGAGTAGTGGGGATTACAGGCACGCACCACCATGCGCTGCTAATGTTTGTATTTTTAGTAGAGAAAGGGTTTTACCATGTTTGCCAAGCTGGCTTCAAACTCCTGGGCTCAAGTGATCAGCCCGCCTTGGCCTCCCAAAGTGCTGGGATTACAGGCATGAGCCACAGTGCCCAGCCCTGGAAACAATATTTTTAATTGTCTCATCACTGTCACAGAACTTGATCTGATGTGTGAAGACACAAAAATGTTCCTCTTAAGAAATCAAAACACAACTATTCTAATATCTATTGAAGAAGAACCTTTTGTTTGTGATTCAGTATGAACATGCTACCAACCCCTTATTCTCCACTGGAGATTTTCTCTTCTTCAGACTTTACTTCTTCCAGAGAGTAGGCTGAGATGCTAGATAAATAAAACATTAGACAACCTAGGCTGAGTACACGTGGTATTTTATACCCTTGGTAAACTTAGAGGATTTTACAATACCTCAGCAGTAGTGAGGAAAACCTTATCTGTGATGTGCCTCAATCCACACGCCACAACACCAAGAGCAACTCCAGGGAACACGTAGGAATTGTTGCCTTGCCCAGGATATAGGGTCTGTCCATTTGGAAGACTGACTGGATCAAAAGGACTGCCACTGGCAAAAATTGCACGTCCCTACAACAAAGACACACGCAACTCACTTTAAAAAGAAGCAGGCTATTTTAAGACAAATGTATCATAACAGAACTACCCCATAGCCTAAATTACGAGTACTCAGAAAGAAGTCTGTTTTTATATGAACTTCCTAATTAGTCTGGACAAGCTTTTGTGATCTTGGGCAACCTGTTTTGGAATGGATGATTATTACTATTCTCTATCTTACTCTACTCCCAAGAGGAGCATGCAAAGCAGAGGACGCCCTAAGACCATCACTCTGTTCTCTGCAGTGGTTCAACCCATAGGCTCATTAACCATTTCTATATAGGCTTCCAATTAATAGATTTCTGAAGATAAAAAATGATGGGCTAATATTTAAATATTAAAAATAATGATATTTTGGGTTGGGGCTTAGGAACTCACACATTTCCAAAATAAAAACTGAGAAAAATCATATATATTTCTATATTGTAAACAATTATGTGGGCTGGGCATGGTGGCTCATGCCTGTAATCCCAGCACTTTGAGAGGCCAAGGTGGGCAGATCACTTGGAGTCAGGAGTCTGAGACCAGCCTGGCCAACATTTCTATGCTAAAAATACAAAAATTAGCTGGGTAGTGGTGGTGGGTGCCTGTAATCCTATGTACTCGAGAGGCTGAGGCAGGAGAATCACTTGAACCCAGGAGGCAGAGGCTGCAGTGAACCTAGATTGCACCACTGCACTCCAGCCTGGGCAACAAAGCGAGACTCCAGCTCAAAAAAAAAAAAAGAGTTCTATGGAGAATCACTCACATAGGAAACAAACTCATTGGCAGGGGTAGAATTGGCAAGTAAGAGGAAGATTAAGTTATCAATATTTTTCAACAATTGTCTTCATTTTGCCCAGTATTAATATTTTGTTACAATTGTTTTTGAGGAATCTCATGTATCCCTTGCTTTAAAAAAGGATTAACTTGGCTGGGCATGGTGGCTCACATCTGTAATCCCAGCACTTTGGGAGGTCGAGGCAGGCGGATCACTTGAGGTCAGGAGTTTGAGACCAGCCTGGCCAACATGGTGAAACCCTGTCTCTACTAAAAATACAAAAATTAGCTGGGCGTGGTGGCAGGCGCCTATAATCCCAGCTGCTTGAGAGGATGAGAAAGGAGAATCACTTGAACCCGGGAGGCGGTGGTTGCAGTCAGACATCACCTGCACTCCAGCCTGGGCAACAGAGCGAGACTCGACCTCAAAAAAAAAAAAAAGGCATTAACTTAGGGCCTGTTAGGTGCTGCATTTCATACTGCTAATCAAAAGAATATTCGTCTCATCTGCGATGGTAAGTGGACATCTAGTTGAGAGTATTTAGGCTTCAAAGGAGGAATCAGAAACCCTCGACAAATAAAGAATCACAGTCTAAGAAATCTATTTGAAAAGTCTAAAGCATCAAATCCCCAAGCATAGTCTAAATGATGACAGAATGGATTTTAACTTTCATATCTCTTGGATCTAGAGTCTAAATTATAACTTGTTTTTAGCAAATGTCATAACATACCTTTTAGCTGTTCTTAAACTTGTATAACTTAAAAATTCAACCTTCTTCAAGATATAAAAAAATGAAAATAGATGAGACAGAAAAACAGAAATTCTCAGCTAGCTGTTTATAAGACACTGTTACGTTTTGCACAGAATTTGGTTTTGTTTTCTGACAAGTCAGATACCTTAAGCTCTTTAGCAGATAAAATATTTTGTTATAAATAACTTTCTAATGTAACTAAATTATTATTTCATGTATAAAGGTTTTGGAAAATTATTTTTGAGAAAGAGGCCTGTAACATTATGTATCTCCCTCCCCTCTTTCCCTCCCTGCCTATCTTTCTATAATCACCATATGTTAAGGAGAAATGTCATTAAATAAATGATAGTACTGTACTTAGCTAAACATTCTCAAGTATATGTTATTAATATGGCAAAGGAAATCTTCCCATACCATTTTTGGATTACATTTTTCTTGTTCAATAGTTTTTTTGTATATTGTAATTTAAGTTTTCCTATCTTCACCTGTGCCTGCAGCAAGAGAAATTCACATCCACCACAGGCAGACCTTTCCTTTTTATCCAATTCTTTAGCCAAACCAGTGTCTAAATTTTCATTCTCAAAATAACTTTTAATGTTTTATGTAGAAAAGCATAGACCACTAGGTAAGATCATAAGAAAGATATGAAGCATACATTTGTATCAGACACATTCAAAGTTTAAAACATCACTATATAAATTTGGCTAACTTTGTTTATGTGTGTTATAGATAAGTCTCTTAACCTCTGAGGCCTGTTGAGATATATTAAGACAAAATAATTATTAAACACTTATCAAATGTCTACTATGTGGAAGACATGATGCTAAAATTTTGTTGTTGCTCAAAGGACATTTTTCGTTTCCTTTAAGGATTTAAGGACTACTGAATAATGTGAGGTAAATTCCCCAATTTAGAGATGAGACAAAGTTAGTGAGAACACTGATGCCATCCCAAATAAGAGAGATAAACAATGGAGTGACTCCTTGCCAAAAAAAAAAGTCATTAATTCTAGTAAGCATTTAAGGATATATGATTAAAGTAGAGCCATTAAGTTCCAATTAGTGCAGAGTGACACAGCTTTCATGTTTACCTCTCTAGTTTGTTTTGTATTTCCAAAATAAATGTTTTAGATAGATAAGACTCAATTTCTATTTTGTTGTAATGATGTTTTAAAGTTTTTGAAGGGAAAAAGGCTCCTTTCAGCATACCAGTCAAATATATATTAGTTCAAACATGGTATAAAATAAATCGTAGTAAAATATTGAAACAGTGAGGACTCCTATCCCAGTCTGGCTGGATGTCAAGATAGTTGCCCAAATGTTCCACCCATGGTACCAAAACCCAAACCCAGGATTTTGCAGAGCAAAAATAAGGTTGTGGTTTTATACTGTATGCTTCAGTGTTTGGGAATAGCTAGTTAAAAAAGCTATTTTAATAAGCTTCTAGAACCAAGTTTTATCCTTTCTATTTAACTTCTATGTTTAAATCTTAGATATTTCCAAATCACTTGAGGAAAACTATCAGTAACACATTGAAATATGTATTTTATTTTATTGAAAGAGGATTTATACAACATTCTAGAAAGGGAAATAGTTCTTATCCCTCTGACCTGTGTGCTTTTCTTTCCATTTTGGGTGTATAATTTTTAAACATAAACAGTAAGCACCTTAGATATCCTAGGTCTCCCTATAATAAATAAAAATTTGATTATCAAAATATCAGATGTAGTTTGACTTTACCTCGGTTATTTTATAGCACTGCTCTGCAGAACATTCTGCTTTGCTAGTTGGATTACTCAAAGCAAAAATAATAGGCCGTTCATTGAAGGCAGCCATATCTTTGAGAATTTGTTCTGAGAATGCACCACCAATTGCAGCAACTCCTAATGAAGAAATAAGAAACTGGTGATTAACACTGTCACTGGTTAATTCACACAAGAAGCCCATGCCCCAAATCAATGATCTCTGTCAGGTCATTTTCTAATAGGCCCTAAACAAAATACTGTATAGAATGTTTGTATTAAAATATAGTGACAAAAAGAGGCAAGTTTGTTAATGCCAACAATCCTTACAATCCTTAGCATCACAAATCTACAAATACCTATTAAAGATAATATTTGGTTCCTATAATACCTTGAGTTAGTGGCCAATCACTTGGAAATCTGTATCCAGTATGTATACTTTCTCTATAAGTAAGCCTGTAAGTATATTTTAGAAACCAATGCTATCAAGACAACCATCTGATTCAATTTCAGAAGTGAGTACCACCCATTGAAATAACTTTAACAGAAGAATAAAGCAATTAGCATAATGGAAATGAAAAACAATAAGATTATTGACAGAATATATTCTGTAAAAATAATATTAAACACTTAGTAAAGTTCCTGTCATGGAGTAAGTACTTGTTTTATTATGACTATCGTCATTGTTTTCAATATTATCATCTGTTTCACAAGAGCTTGTAGGAATGGAGTATAATACAAGGTAAAAATCAACATTATATATACACAAAATAAAGAAGAAAGCTTCATAACTTCCTTTGAGTTTTTTTAAACCATTTTAAAGTCTTGCAGTGCACATGCAATGTGTAAGTACGGTAGTAAGTGCTATAAGGAATATAAAGATTTGTGACATGTGATCCCTGTCTTCCAGGAGAGTCTTATCTACTTCAGTGTTTCTCACCCTCAGCACTATTGGCATTTTAGGCTGGATAATTCCTTGCCACAGGGGCTCTCCAGTGCACTGTAGGATGTTTAGCAGAATCTTTCAGCCACCTCTATCGGTTAGATGTCAGCAGCCCCTCCCTTTACTCCCATTCCAACCCTGCTGCCCTAGTTAAGACAACTAAAAGCTTCCAGGTTGCCAAATGTTTTCTGCCTGTCAAAAATCTCTCTTATCTGAGAACCACTGTCTATCTGGAGTAATCAAGCCTAGGAAAGTGCTGAATGTGCCAGGTATTAGCAGGCTGACAGAGTTAAAGGAGGAGGCCACACACTTCAGTTCAGATCAGTAAGAGAAAGAAGATAGGACTGAAGTTAAAAATCTAGGTCTCTACAGGGTACTCTCACTTGAGTGAATATGTGGTTTTGTTTTTGAATTCAAAGGGTTAGAATTTTAAAAAGGCTAAGTTATACCCCCAAAATTGGTAGTAAAAACACCAATTGGGTCAAAATAGTGGGCAGGGGGAAAGTGGAGAGGAGAAAAAGTTTACCTATGAGGGCAGTTGGTTTTATTTCTTGAACAATAGTTTCTAGGTTCTTCATTTCTTCATGTTCATGGGCAAACTTCTCTTTCTCTTGTGTTAAGGAAGCACGTCCCTAAGTAAAGCAAGTAAGAAAAAAATTAAGAATCTGCCAAACATGTGTGGGTAAAAGAAATTTCAGTATATATATTAACAGTATTTATGCTTAACATTTTTATGTATGATGTGTTATAGCTATTCTTAGTCTCTTCTTCAATTGTCAGAATATTATTTCATTCATTCTTTCAACAAATATTTACGTCTCAATGTTCTAGGCAATAGAGATATAACAGTGAACAAAACAAAGTCTTTCCTTCATTTTTTTTTTTGATGGAGTCTCGCCCTATCGCCCAGGCTGGAGTGCAGTGGCATCATCTCGGCTTAGTGCAACCTCCGCCTCTCAGGTTCAAGCAATTCTCTGCCTCAGCCACCCAAGTAGCTGGGATTACAGGCGCCTGCCGCCACTCCCAGCTACTGTTTTTGTATTTTTAGCAGAGATGACATTTCACCATATTGGCCAGGTTGGTCTTGATCTCCTGACCTTGTGATCCACCTGCCTCAGCCTCCCAAAGTGCTGGGATTACAGGTGTGACCCACCATGCCTGGCTGTTCCTTCATTTAACTGATATTAAGAATCCTAATTTTACAGACATGTGAGAACTAATTAACAAAATGGCAATGCAAAATATCATTTAAATAATGATATCTTTGCCACACATTGTGTTCTATTGCACATCTCGAAATCTCCAGTTGGCTTTAGCTGTAGCACTACCGATTTATTCTAAGAAAGGAATTTGAAGCTATATTTATGTCATTGTTAGATTTTTCTCAATAAGTATTCATTTTTTATGTTTTTAATCTTCTGATTATACATGTGCCATGTGTTACCTAGTAAACATCTAATTATAATATTCTAGCTGTAAATTTTAAAAAATTGACTACATAATAAATTACTGCCTAATTTTATATGATACTTTATGACATACAAGTTGTTTTCATATATTTTATTTGATCCTCTCAACAATTCTGAGAAGCAGGGCAAGTATAAGTAGAATTATTTTACACATGCGGAAACTGAGCTACTTGCTCAAGGCAAGAGATTGTACTGGAACTCAAAGTCTTTTCTATATAGCACAGAACCACCCTGGGCAAAAAGCTTAACAAATAGTATGCCACAGCCTTTGCAAATTGTTAATAATGAAGATGCTCTAATTTTCTTGCTTTAAATGGTTATTACTTTATTTCTGTCTTTTGTTTGTTTGAGATGAGGTCTCACTTTATCACCCAAGTTGGAATGCCACGATGTGATCAGAGGTCACTGCAGCCTTGAACTCCCAGGATCAAGGGATTCTCCTGCCAAAGCCTCTCTAGTAGCTGGGACTACAGGCATGCACCACCACGCCTGGCTAGTTTATCATTTTCTTTTAGAGATGGGGGTCTTCCTACATTGCCCAGGCTTGTCTTGAACTCTTGGCCTCAGGAGGGATCTTTTCACTTCAGCCTCCTGAGTCACTGGGATTATAGGCATAAGCCACTGTGCCAGGCCCTGTTTTTAAAAGCAATATACTTAATTCCAAAAAAAATCGAAACATATGAACTTCTTTGTGATTGTCTCTTAATCTGTAAATAAGGATAATAAGAATTTCTGCTTCATCAGGTTGTTTGTGGGGTAAATGAAATGTAATATATGTAAAACACTCAGGACTGTACCTGGTTCATAGCAGGAGCTCAATGCTAGTTGTTGCAATTACAATTTTTGTGAAGAAGAAAAAAATCACAATTCCAGCACTTAAAATTTTGGTGTATTTTCTCCTATTAATAGCCTGCTGTAAAGTGTTACTTCTGTACCACTGTTTTCTGTTATGAGTGTAACATCAGATAGGATGGCTTTCTAAAAACAGAACTCACCATTAGTCATTTCTAGATTCTAAGACGTTATTATCTCACCTTTTCCCTATATATCAAAATATACTACATCTGAGATACTGTGAAAAATAATCTTATTTAATTCATTCAGAATCAAATTTGAAGGTTACTATTTCATATTCATTTCAGCAGAGAACATTCTCGACTCTAGTAATATTAAGTTGAATATCGTTAGTCCATACTCATGTTCATTGTGCTTATTAAAGAAAAGCTAGTCAGAGGAATCATATAATTCAGTTTTTTCATCAAGAAGCATCACATTGCTCAATAAAATTCATCTGTTATCATTACCTTTTTAGAATCAGTCATGGGTCCAAAAGAACATATAGTTGATGTGAACCTAGACTGATTTTGTGAGTAAACACTCAGTGTTCTCAAACACGTCTTTTGTATTTATGAAACAAGATTTTTAAAAATTGCATTTTATTTTTTGAGACAGTCTTGCTCTGTCACCCAGTCTGGAGTGCAGTGGTGCAATCATAGCTTACTGCAGGCTTGACCTCTCAGGCTCAAGTGATCCTCCCACCTCAGCTTCTGAGGTAGCTAACTGTTTTATTGTCTAGTACCAATGAGGTCTTGGTATGTTTCCCAGGCTGGTCTTAAACTCCTGAGCTTAAGTGATCCTCCTGTCTCAGCCTCCCAAAGTGTTGAGATTATGGGTGTGAACCAGCATGCCTGCTCTCAAAGTTGCCTTTTCATATTTTAAAATCTATTACAATACTGAAATAATTACAATTCTCCAATTTTCACAAAATTTGCAATGATGGGGGTGGGTGGTGACACCTAATCTCTCATTGTTACCTCTCTTAGATTCACAGCTAGGAAATTTATTTTATTTACATATCTTAATCACGGAGATTAAATAAGCATTATCCTAGCATGTAGAATGTGGGTAAACCTAATGATAATTTATTAGTCACAAATAAGAATACAGAGGTATTTGAGGTATAAAAGAATTATCCTCAAATATTTTTTGATAATCATCAGACTCTGACTTGGCAGAAGTAGTAGATTCAGTTGGTTCCAGTTCCTCATGATCCCTTTCCTGTCAATATTCTTTGCCATGTAACTTTGCAGTTTCTTCTACAAAAGGCAGAATATATACTTCCTCATCCTTGGTTTTGGACTTGAACATGTGACTTGCTTTGTTCAATAAAATGTGGACTGAAATAAGTGTGCCAGGTCCAAGCCTAGGCCTTAAGAAGAACTGGTGTTTCTGCTCACTTTCTTGTGGCTTTGTCATTGCTTTAAAAGTATGTGACAGGCTGGGTGTGGTGGCTCATGCCTGTAATCCCAGCACTTTGGGAGGCCAAGGCGAGCAGATCACTTGAGATCAGGAGTTTGAGACCAGCCTGGCACCCAACATAGCAAAGCCCTATCTCTACTAAAAATACAAAAAAGAAAAAAGTTAACTGGGCATCGTGGGTCATGCCTGTAATCCCAGCTACTAGGGAGGCTTAGGCAGGAAGATCTCTCAAGCCCAACAGTTCAAGACCAGCCTGGCAACATAGTGTGACCCTGACTCTATAAAAAAATAAAAAGATTTTTAAATTATACTTTAAGTTCTGGGATACATGAACAGAATGTGCAGGTTTGTTATATAGGTATACACATGCCATGGTGGTTTGCTGCACCCATCAACCCATCATCTACATTAAGTATTTCTCCTAATGCTATCCCTCCCCTAGTCCCCCACCCCCAACAGGCCCAGGTATGTGATGTTCCCCTCCCTGTGTTGATGTGTTCTCATTGTTCAACTCCCACTTATGAGTGAGAACATGCAGTGTTTGATTTTCTATTCTAGTGCCAGGTTGCTGAGAATGATGGTTTCCAGCTTCATCCATGTCCCTGCAAAGGACAAGCACTCATTCTTTTTTATGGCTGCATAGTATTCCATGGTGTATATGTGCCACATTTTCTTTATCCAGTCTATCACTGATGGGCATTTGGGTTGGTTCCAAGTCTTTGCTATTGTAAATGGTGCTGCAATAAACATACCTGTGCATGTGTCTTCATAATAGAATGAAAACATCAGCTGGGCATGGTGGCATGCACCCATCATCCGAGCTACTTGGGAGGCTGAGGTGGAAGTATTGTTTGAGTGAGGAAGTCAAGAGTGTAGTGAGCTGTGATCCTGCCACTGCACTCCAGCCTGAGTGACAGAGCAAGATCCTATCTTAAAAAAAAAAAAAAAAGTGCATGACCTGGCCTGCTGCTGGTCTGGGGAGAATGAAAGCCTTGTGAAGCAGATGTGCACCCATCCTCGCATCCTGTAGCTAACAGCCACAGAGCCAATATCTTCACAGCTGTCCCATGTGACCCAAAGATAAGTAATAAATAAATAATAATTTCTATATGTCTCTGAGATTTTGTGGTTGTTGATAATATAGCTGACTGATACAGAAGTGATTTTAAGTTTGATTATATATTCCAACTTCCCTTTAACTCAATATTGTTCCTATCTGTTGCTTTGTGAGTGGGAAGTTCTTTTCCCTGAAAGGCTTTGATGAAAAGATGCTTTTGTAAACTATATGCTACTTAAATGCTCTTATTACTGCCTTCATTACTTGGCAAAAATAATCTTGAATTACGAGAAAGAAAAGAGCAATTCTGGTCATGGATAGGAATAGGAATTTAAAACCGTTTGACAGTTACTGTTTTTTAACTATCTAAATCATTACAAACTACTTTTTGAAGTAGTGAAAGCTAAAATTCATGACTATTTTGACTCTTACACAGTGAGAATTACCAAATAAAGTTGCAGCTTAGGAAGGCATATTTCCTGTGAGTAATAATTTTCAGCTTTAAGCATCCTAAACAAAACATGATACAGTTTTGGCTTGTTACTCTTTCCCAGAAATACATGGACTAAACCGCAGATATAAGGCAAGAAATTCAACTAATTCCCTTCTGAAGCCATATGTGGCAAATACCACCAAACTCCTAATTGCTTCTAGCATGAATTCCTGTATATTTGTGGCTAAAAGTCTGAACTATGTTCCCCAGACTCTCTTGCAGGTACTTTCTGCCATGAAACATGTCATTTGCCAAGCTGATATATCCTCACAGCATATTAAAGGAGAAATGGGCATCACGGTGACCATGTGGCTCTTCTGGAAGCTTGTGGTGGTGGTGTTTTGGTTTTTCTCAGGTAGATATGGCAATCTCCAGTATCTAGTACACTAACAACAGGTAGATGCTAAGTAAAGGTGGTGGCAGCTACCATACCTGGTAGCTTTCCTGTTTCTGGCTGAAATGCTAATTCTTGAGTAAGCAGTAATAGCAGTGGCAACAGTAGCTTCCTTGCTGACTGAAATTTATATTGCAAGAAAACTTAGCATGAAGCCTAATTCTTCAAGAGTTTACAGAGATTTGCTTTTTGGGACATTTTTACAGATAAGGGAACTTGTCTAATGTATGCTAGGTTCTCTACAGAGAAAAAAGATCTCAAGATAATTATTTACCTACTCCAAACTAGCTATAGTCATCTCAATGAAATGTTATACAATAATCTTGAGGGCTTCTGAGAAAACTTATGTCTATAGAGAAGACTGAATGAATCTCAGTGTTTGCCTATTAGTCTTTTTGGCTTTCCACTAGACAACATGTAAATAGCAAATACAATTGCACAAATTTGCTAAATTATCTTAATATGTCACATAACTTTTGTTTCCAAATATTGAAACTCTTTTTTCATGCTGTAGCAGAGAATTCTAACTGCCCATCAATATTCTCTTCTTTATTATTTATTTCCATTCTCTCCTTTTTAATAATAATATTTCCAGTTTTTGCTGGCTACGTGATTTAACAGGTGAAGACTGTATTTCTTATCTTCCTTGCACCTTGGAGGGACATGAGACTACCTGCTGGCCAAAGGGATGAAATGAAAAGTGATGTGTGAAACTTCTGAGTTGTGTCCCTAAAAGGAATGAGACACACTACCCCACTGTCCATTCTCCATTCCCCTCAGCTGCCTGGAGGATGGTAATAAGTTAAAAGCTTCTTTCCACCCAGCAAAGGATGGTGGTTATATCCTAAATCACTGGTCTGTGTACCACTACACTATTAGGTGGCAAAAACAAACAACAACAACAAAAAAACACTTTATCTTGTTTAAGTTACTATATTTTGGTGTCTCCTTGTATAGTAGCTTAACCCAAAACCTAGTTCCTTCAATTTAAATATGTGAAAATAGCACAGACAGACTCAGAAGACTCCGCCTTGACAAGCTCTTATCTTCGAGGGCAAAGAAAGTCAGTGATCAAACTAGTAAGACCAAGAAAGTGTCCACACAATTTTGAAAGATTTGCAGTAATGTAAATTCTACCATATTTCTATATTTTGGCAATTCTTTTTTATTCCTAACCAAATTACTGCTTACTGCAATGTAATTCCATTTCTTTCCACTCAATTTTGTACCGTTACCCTGAAATAATCTTTTATAAATCTGAAGACAGATAATTAATCACATCTTCATTTTTCCCAGATAAGGAACCCATATCTGTTCTCATGGGGCCACTTTCTTTCTTATAATTATCAAAGTGGCTCTATTCTGAACTCTCAGATGCTTGTGTCACCCTGTATATACCACAGAACAAAAACAACAACAACAAAAAAACCTCTACTGAAAAGAATAACCAGTGATGAATATGGTCAAGGATATGCTCAAGGATTTTCCTGTTAATGTTCTACTGATGTATTCCAGTATCATGTTTTATTTTTAAATAGCACTAAAATACTATAATTATTCTTTACCTTGTGGTTTATTTTGAAATAGAGAAAACCTGCCAAAATGATCGTGAGAGACAAGAACATTTATAAGATTTTCCAGGATTACTAACAGAATAGGAATAAAAAACAGTAAAAATGGTTTAAGGGGAAAATGTGCCACCAGTTATCTTTATTTTAGAAAATGCTTGGGCTCACCAAACAGTAAGATTCTGCACAATTCATGGTAAAACAGCATCGCCCAACATGAAACAGAAATGGTAGCTCCCAAGGCAGGCTTGTGAAAGCAGCTGGGTAGAGGTTCCTAGACTGAAAAAATGACCCATCCTAGGCCATTCAACTACTGACAAACAACATGACAATGAAAACATATCCAAACTGCTTCTGGCATGTAGTTTAAAAATTTCCATATGATAGCCATAAACATAGAAATATATTCCTTTTCATTAGATTACCAAACCAAGAAGTAGTCACCCACAGAAGAAAATAAAATTAGCGTAAGAGTAAATATCTTAAAGATGATTTTGCTAGCAGCTGAAATAACCAAATTCAAATTGATACATAATGACTGCTGCTAAAAGCTACATGTGAATAAGGGAGGAATTTGTTTATATTGTATATGGACCCACAAATCCATAATGTAAAATAAATTTAAAATATGGTAAATAATCTGAAAGTGAGAGATAAATTCCCTATTTTTTAATGCAATGACTCAAAATATTTTCCTCAGTGCAGTGCCCTGAATTATCCAAAACAGCAAATTTAAAATGTTTTAATGTATTTTACAGTGTTGTCCTCATCACTGTTGATGGTAGTTAATTTATCAATAGTTTGTGATAAATTTTGTTGGTTAGGAACATAAATATCTAGTAGCAGAATGGATTCTAATAGCTAACATCAAATAAATTTATGTTATTTCTGATAACTTTTCATGATATTCAGGAAAAGAAAGTCTCCACAATCAGACACAGAATATGTGTCTAACAGACTATCCAACATCTATAAATGTTGGAGACGGAATATGGGACTAAAACTCAGAACAGAAGCTCTTTAGGCTCCTCTATGCACCATACCACCTTGGGCAAGGCGTTGCATACTTCCAGTGATCCTGGTTTCTCCATCTATAAAATGGTTTGGATTGGTGATCATGGCAGTGCTGGTAAGAATGAACCAGATGTGTGCTTTTTAAAGCTGAGCACCAGAGTCATGTGAGGAAAAATAGCCTAAGCTTCCAAAACAAATTCAGTTCCAGGGTGAGGTCCTGGTACCTCTGTGTATTTTTTTTTTTTTTTTTTTTTTTTTTTTTT